>NW_018922162.1:124683-174730 GCF_002207925.1 Prunus avium | reverse complement strand
GGGGGGGGGGGGGGTGTAAGTAGTGGCGAGTAGAGAGAGAGAAGATAGTAAAGTTGGAAACCGTGTAGTTACGGTAGTGAGAGCACAAAGTTTCTTTTGCTTTTCAATGAAAGGAAGGAGTTTTGGACAAGTTCTTTTGAATGTCGGGCCAATGATTTCAATTAGGGGTGGGCATCTAAAACCCAAATACTGAAACTGTACCCTAATCATATCGTACCGTACCGTACCAATAGAGTATGGTATGGTAGCGGTATCAAGTATTTGGTACAGGTCAATACCGTTCCGTACCGAAATATAAACATGTTCAAATAGAAACATATAGTTGTTGTGATGAACTGTGAAGGAAGGAAGGAGATTTTCCAAAGTCCCATATTGCAAATTTGTACAGATAAAAAAGAAGAATTTCTTGAGGCTGCTGGGGATTAGGGTTGCTGTTGTTTACTTTCTTTGATCAATGTCTATGAATTGTAATTTTCTTTTTGCATCTTCTGTCAAATTTTCTCGGATAATCATATCTGTAAGTTCATTTTCATGGCTTAATTAATGTAAATTTCATTTCCTCAATTTTTTTCCCCATTTCTGCAAATGAGTTGGGTTTTTTTTCCCCCATAATTAATGTCTTGCACATATAATAAACTGTTGTAATTTAATCTGGGTAGCCAACATTATGATGAAAAAAGTGTTTTGTTGGATTCTGAGGACATATCATATGAATGAATTATGAAATTTAGTAGCTATTTTTATTGTCTTATTCATTCCGTCTTGCATTTTTTAGTTGTGTCATTTTGGTACCGAAATGGTACCAATACCATACCGATACCAATTTGGCACGGTACGAACTTTGGCAAACGATAATCTCATACTGTACCATACCGGTTTTAATTTCCGGTATCGGTAGCCGTACGAGCTCAATACAGTACCGTACCCTGCCCACCCCTAATTTCAATGGTTGCCTTGTTGGTAATCGATCAATCAATAATATCAGCATTTGGTTAAAGCATCAAGGATTTTCCCTTTCGGCAATTTTTTTTTTTTTTTGTTTTTGGCCAAACCTTTTGGCAAATTTACAATGTTATCCTTCTGTCATAACTTTATTGAATCCCTTAAATCATATTATGCAGGATTGTAATTAGGCACAACAATTCTGGTCCATTTTACATGATTTTGGCATGAAATTCCCACCTACTAATGTAGAGTATCATGTCCCAATGGCATTAGGTTTCACCTTCTTTCTTGAAGGATTCTTTACCATATGTTGGAAAATTTGGCATCATAGTAATCATTTGATCTTTCAAAATAACGCTAAGGGCCTTAATCAAGCAATTAGTCATATTAAATTTCTTCTCAGTATAATCTATTAAATAATGACCTTACAGTTGGTCAAGAGCATTATCCCTACACCAGAGCTCTTACGTTCAATTTCCCTTCCACCAATATCACTTATATAAAATAATAGTTTTAAAAAAGCACAAAAAATTGTCCTCCAATATGGTTAGGTAAATAATAATCTTATAGATGTATTTAATCTAAAGAGGAAATTTAAAGTTCAAATTCTCTTTGAATCCGTTGGTAGCGCAACTCATCATAGTGGCACGACTCATACATTCATACTAAGTTTTGCATACATGATGATGTACGATAACAGTCTGAGGTTTAGTTTGAGATATAAAGGGGTATGCCAATTTCAGCTTACAAATATAAAAGAAAATTTGTTGGAAAGACCCAAAAGAAAAAACCAAAGTGTGAAGTAATTTTGGACAAGCATGAGAAATAGCTGAGAGAAAGGGAGATGACAATGCATTTGAACTGAAGATTTGGTGAATTAAACTCAAATATTGTATAATAAACATGAAAATCCACATACTTGAGACACAAGAAAACAAAAGCTAAATGAAGAACCAAAGATAGTTGCTTAAGACCACATAAGTAACTCTTACCCAAAAGTTAATTTAAAGATTCCATGAAGTTGATTCTCACATCACAAGTCAAAACTAGAAGCATCGATTCCGTTTCAAAAGTTGAAGCAATAACTCATGGTGAGACAATCCAAAATGGGGTTCCTACAGTTTGAGGTTTCTTGGAGTTCATCTGACAAAAACATGACTACTTTCCTCTCAGTCAAAATGGCAAAAGTCAAAGCATAGTATACAGCGTGTGCAAACAATGGCTATGAATCGGGAGCATAAAAAATGAAAAATTTAGGCAGCCCAGCATTAGAGGTGAATTGCTCAAATAAATTCAGCATGCACAACCACCTCTTTGATCAGACTCTGAAACAGCCTCCGGGATGCCTTGGAAATATCTGCAAGTAAAAAGGAAATGGTAAAAAAAAAATTGATAAAACATCATGTTTAAATGGGTCATAAATGTATCTCATAGCAAGCTCCAGAATCTGAAAATAACAGCGTGCAGCTATAATAGCAGAAAGACAGAAACCTTCTAGATGGAAAGGTGAGGGACTTTGTACAATGATGGAAAAGCAGGGGCGTTGTAGTGTGATGGAAAGTTTGAGACACTTTAGTGCGATGAAAAGTTGGGGACACTGCAAGGTTATGGATAAGGATTTTGAGATCTAAAGGGAAAAATTCATTAAAATCATTTCCTTGTTGATCTAAACAACACAGCCAGTTGCAAAGATCTTTAGAAGTGAATGATTCATGTTCGCTACTTATCTAATTCTTAACTCTAAACTCTTATAACAGCATCCTAGAATATCAAAGATCAAATGCCAATCCTCTGATGAGACTGGTGAAACCAGGCTTATTCAAACTTACCACTAATCTCACCCTAGAAGATCTCAAATTAAGTTTGAAGGAGAATAATTCACTATGTTTATGTCCTTCAGGTCATAGAGGTGTGCTACTATCTATCGACTGTGCGCAAATGATTCCAAAAAACAGCTGATTCTCATTCTCTGATCTGGAGTAGCTGATGAAACTAAGTATATTCTAAAAACAGTAAAATAGAAATTTGCTTACTCCAGAATATCAATAGCATATAACACAGATTATAGAACAATATGTCAGCACTCAATATAAACTTACATGTCCTGCTCATGTTCATTTGCAAGAGCAGTCTTCGCAATACAAAGGAATGCAGCATCAACATTGTAATCTTCTTTTGCTGATGTCTCAAAGTAAGGAATATTCCCCTTTGATGTGCACCAGTCCTTTGCTTTCTTCTCAGAAACCTGTAAAGATGATAATTAGAATAATGTATCATGGACAGATTGTGGCCAGCACAGTGGACCGTGTATCCTTACCACACGACTATTCCCCCCATCAATATCAATCTTGTTACCAAGCAATATAAACGGAAATGTCTTGGGATCCGGAGGGTTGGCCTGGCATTAAATCAAAAAGATAAATCATTTTCTGAAAAACTAAATTCAAATTACAGAACTGCTTAGGCAAGAAAGGTATATTTACAACTTTCGATACTGCTTAGCTACACTCTTATCAAGCTACTGCGTTTTATGAACTAAATTAATTTAGGAAAAAAACGGACAATTAAAAACATGAAACAAGGAAATCACGTTCCCAGAATGAGAAACTAGGATATGGGAGGTACAAAAGAAACTGGTAAAGAGCATGTACAAAATTAGAGAATAAATAGAAAAGCAGCTAATTGAAAAACAAACACAAGAAGGAAAGCTAAAATCCTATACCATGGAAGCTCAACTCTCTCTATCTCTCTCTCTCTCTCAATTAAACCATAAAAACATATCATACAACAACATTCGGTAATCAGAATCACACCACTGTGCTGCATGGCTGCAAGTCATTTGACAACTGACTTAGGCATCAACCAATGAACCCAAAAGTGCCCTTATCTTTACTGCTTAATAGGATCCCCATCTGCAAGAAATCTCCCTGCAAATTCTAGAACTATTTTTAACTGAAGCAAGAAAGGAAGGATAGAACTTAGATATGAACCCTTTCCTCCATAAATAGACATTCCCGAACCCCTTCTTACATACGAGAGAAAGCTCCCAAGAAAAGGAGTATTGATGACCCAAGATAGGTTCTTGTAGTTTACTTGCACACTAAAGTAAAAAAATCTTGCACTTATCGAGAGAGAGAGAGAGAGAGAGAGAGAGATGGATGAAATCTGAGAGAACTGAGTAAGAGGGAATGGAAAATCGGAAGAATTAAAGCTAAACCTATTTAGAATTGTATTTAGTTTTTATTTTAAAAATGCTTTTATGTATTCTTCCTCCTTTTTCTGGTTACCTCTCTCTCTCTCTCTCAATTAGTAGTCAACATAATTAGACAATTACTGTTTATAAGTTCTAAACTACTCTCTCTTCTCTCCCGCCATATTAATTCTTCAGTCTACGAAACCTCTACAACCGAAAATTGTTTTTATTAAGTAGCCACTCCAAGATAAACCAAAGTAGCTCACTTTTCAGAATTTGGAACGCACAGTACAAAGGAATGTAATACACAACTGATACTACTTCTCTAAAGTCTAAAGTAGTACTATTTTCATTGTTCCAATGCTGCCAGTGTTTATTCAAGTGTTTTCTGTCAACACATGTATTTGTTTGAATAATTTATAAATGAGAAACACAATGTACCATTCCCACACGCAACAAGACATAATAGCAAAATGGGAGAAGTCCTAAATACTCAGATGATATATAGATAACTTGAAATTACTCAAACCATCAAATGTGTGTGTGTGTGTGTATAAAAACATTTATGAGTTATATTCTCTTATCAGAAAATTCGACATGCTATGTTACCAGATAACCAATAAGGACTACACCTTCATATGTTTCCAACTGATAGTCCTACTAGGGAGTCCAACAACGTAACACATGAGATTGTTTAACAAGAGCAAATACCAGATAAATATACGACCGAGAAAGGCACGAATCAAACCTGCTTGAGAAACTCCTCATGCCAATTCTCAAGAGTATCAAAGGACTTCATTACGTTAACATCATAAACTAGAACACAGCAATCTGCTCCTCTGTAAAATGCAACTCCAAGACTCTGAAATCTTTCCTGCCCGGCTGTGTCCCAAATCTTCCAGAGGAAAGAGAACAACAGAAAAGACGATGTATATTAGCACTAAACTTTCCAACTAAAACTATCCTGAATACAACTGAATAGAACATTCAAATACCATTGAACCAGAAAACCCACTTGTAAAGTGACGAGCCTGTCATCAATTTGGAGTTCTTTCGTGACAAAATCGGCACCTATTGTAGCCTTATACTGCTGACTGAACTTCTTATGCACATATCTAAATAACCAGTTTAAGAACTACGAAGTCTAACAGCAAATTAAAGATATAATTAAACTGATACCCCATTAATATAAACAATGCCCATATGTCGATCATAACCATATTAAGCTCAATGTTCAAACCAAGAAGCCAAAATTAAACTAAAATTCATCTAAGAAAAGATTCACATTGAAAAAAAAAATTAGATTTCAGAGATCGGACAAAATTAGGAAAATATACAATTCCAACCCAGAAATTGGAAAAACAAAAACAAAAATAATCTCACAGATCCTGAAGGATACTGGTTCATCAACGACGTCTTGCCAACCCTAAAACGAAAAAATATATAATTAACAAACATAAATGTAGATACATATACAATAGCCGCCCGTACAATTAGAAACCCTAGGCCTAGAGAACGTACCCACTGTCGCCGAGAACGATGACCTTGAGCAAGGTTCGTCTACGCAATGACATGGCGATGAATTTAAGTGAAGGAAATCAGAAAAAAAGGCGATAATTTCCACTTTTTCACAGTAATGGAATTTACATACGAAGGCGAATGATTGGTTGGGTGTTTTCTTATAATTTGTTTTCAACTTTTTATTTTCCTTCCCAGGAAAAGAAAGAAAGAGAAAGAGAAAGAAAGAGAAAGAAAAAAGGGGCGCCAATTTCGATCGCTCTTTGTTTCTTGTTTTTTATTTATTGGAATTATTGTGTTTTGTGTATTGAGTCGGCAGCAGGACAGCAGCAAGCATAGTACAAAGTGCTAGGTGACATTATAGTAGAACTAAGTTCGATGGGGTCCGCTTATCCACAAAACAAAAAACTTTTTCTGAACTGGGCCCCACTGAAAATAAAATGTTCCTTCGTTTTAAATTGTACACGTGTGACAGGAGAAAAACTTGAGCGTGAGCAGCTTGCCAAAGCACCTCGCGTGACAAAATCATTCATTATAATTGCCAATTGAAACTTTTATCAAATTTTATTTTCCCCAATAAAGTTAAAGTGGCTCACTATCCTCTTGACTGTGATTTTGTATTTCACTTTATTTTCTTTGTTAATGTCATCCAAAAGAATAAATATCGTAAAAAATGATAACGTGGTAAGGATATTTAAGTAATTTCATATATGTGGGTTATTTACCCACCAATCTAAGAGGATGATGTGGCAAAGTGGAGCCCACAATATAATAAAATATTCTTAGTATTTTAAAATAATTAAAATATTCATAAGAGCCTAAATTTTTTTTAAAAAAAAGATTAGCAGTAACCATCTTCTCCACATCGCCACCACCATTCTTCCCAGCCTAGCATGCTCTCCTCTCTACCTTAATCTTCTCCCTCTCCCTCGATAATAAAAACCATCGAACAGCTAATCCAACCTTAAAATGTATTTTCTTTTCAGATTTCAATGTTGAGCCAAATGGTGAAAACAAATTTTGCACCCATGAAGTGTGATTTTGCATTTTGGGGTTGATTGAGAGTTGAAATCATATAGACATGAGAAGAATAGCAAATGAGAGGAGGAATGTGCATTGAGGAAGGGAGAAACAAAAGAAGGACGGCTAGGTTGGAGAGTAATTCCATAGGTTGGTGGGTTGTGGCTAGGGTGCATCCGTCAAAGATGCTTGTTCCTTGTCACCAACCTCTCAATCCAATCCGAGTCTAAAAGTTAGAAAATGAAAAAGATGGTTTTTTTTTTTTTTTTTGGATTAAGGAAACCGAGTTATTAACCTTGTTTTGGTGTGATGTTATTTGTGCTGGATACACTTGAGAAATGGGTTTTGGAGAGGGAGGCAGATTTTTGTTCTGATTGGGGTGATTGTTGAGGTAGGAGCTGAAGAAGTACAAGGACAGCTAAAGGCAAATAATCCATTGGCTTTTTATCACAAATGGTCCTTGAGCTTTACGAAATTATCGCCTTTTTGTCCTTAACGTTTTTTGTGACATTAATGGTCCTTAAGGTTATACTCAACACATCAAAATGGTCCCTGCCGTCAACTTTCATTAAATTTTCTGTTAAGAAGCTGACATGGCATACACATCCAATAATATATAGCCACGTGGCTTTAATATATTTAAAAATTAAATTAAATTTTTTAGAAAAAAAAAAATATTAAAACTTGATTTTAAATATATAAAAACCTGTTGCAAGCCCTCCCCTTCCGTCTCCTCCTTTGCCGTCTGCCTCTGTTCTCTCTCCCCCTCTCCCTCTGTTCTATCTCTCCTTCTAAAGCAGCGCTGGCGACCCTATCTTACATGCCTTGAAGAAATTAATTGTAAACTTTGCTACCATTTCTCATTACTGTGGCTACATAGTTGAGCCCAACATACAAGATTTCACAGTTAGTATCCACAGTTCATGTTGAGTACCTGCATCTGGGTTAATGAATCATATGTCTAACTCATGTGTAGCTACAGATAAACACCAGTTCAACTTCTTCCTTTATAGCAATTGTAGGGGTCTTTTTCTTCCGGCAGCTACAGATGGGCTGGGCCACCGTAAGGAGCAAAATGGCTGAAATTTCCCCCTTGTGTATGAGTTCAAAATGTTTCGAAATAGTTGTAAAGCCTTAGGAAACACCTTGGTTACCTTCACCAACGAAAATAATGGTTGCTTACAGATAAATTCTTGGCTTGGCATGAGAAGCTTGTGGCATGGGAGCAAAATCGACATGAGTTTAGCACCGAAGAGAAAACTGAGTGTTCTTGGGGGAAAAATGGGTATTAAGGTAGGAGATGGAGAGTTTGCAAAGAGGTTTGGCTGAGAAAGGAGGGAGAGAAAGGGATGGGTGGCTTGATTGTTTCTTCCAGCAGCTTGACAGAGACTCTGTCAAGTGTTGGAACAATCTGCCAGAAGAAGAAAAATGGGGGAGATGGGCAAGCAAAGCACGAAATTACTGAGTTTTGCAGGTGAGAGAGGAAGCTTGCTCTCCAGCTGTGTGTTGTGATGATGGGTAGGAAATACCTCTTTTTATAGGCGCTGGAAGCCATCTTTTTCCAAGAAACCCTAATGGCTTCCATCCCACTTTGCCAAGTCTTTCCCCTCCTTTCTCCCCTCATCCCTTCAATCATCCTATTTTGGTGAAATCCACTCTGTCCAATCCCACAAAATCAAGGATTTTTGGGAGCCCAAGGCCATTTCCCGTAGCTGCCTCAGAACTCCCATTTTCAGATATCTCCTTTTCTCCTTTTCTTTTCCTCCTTCATGGTCAGATCTGATGAAGGAAAGAGCTTGGTATACATGTTGGTTCGAAGGGTGGCTCCTTGTGTGCCAATATCTTTTGGTTCCTTGGATGTTTTGCTTGAAAACTTGTTCCTTCCCTCCTAATAGCTTTGTATAATGGACCTTCAGACTTCCCCTTCGTGGCTTCTGTGTTTTCAGCAAGGGGCTGAGGCTTTTGCTGCTTCTCATTTCTAATTGTATGGGCCTTCTAAGATAATGGTTTGGTTTGTCAAAATAAATGGGCTAACCTCAACAAGTGTTGGCCTATTTTTTGTTGAGGGGTTGGGCTAATTTGGTTAAGCTAATGAGCTATTTCGGTTGGGCTTTTTGGTTGGGATATTTTCTCTTTGTGCTCACCCACATGTTTGGGCCTAAGAAATGGGCCTGAGTTCCGAGGCTCCCAAGCAACCCCGGGACTTTCATTTCTTGGGCCATCAATGGGCCTCATGTCAACTTATTACCATCCATACCACAACCCACTCAAGCAAGCCCCAGGTATCTTGCTTGGCTTGGGCCCACTTAAGCTTGTAGTGTGGCGTGTTGCTTATTTGCTTGGCGTGGCATGTGTGCAAGCGCATATGACGAACTTTTGCGTGCCCAAATCGGATTTCTTCTCGGTAAGGTATTGCATTGGGCCGATAATTTCTTTGGGCTGAACCGTGGATTTTTTGGGCCTCAACAACAACTACAAACCATTTCAAGTTCATAACAAAGAGCCATACCCATTTCAGATTTGGACCCCTATGCCTTCCCCAACCATTGAAACCGATTATGTTCTTGCATCAAATCCCAACTCAGTTCTTTGCTTGGCTGACCATCAACCCCGAATCTGATGAGAGAGAGAAAGAGAGGGGATGGAGGGAGGTGGATTGGCACAGTGGGGCGACAGGTTGGAAGGAAGAGGGCGAGAGAGTTTTTTAAAAAAAAATTCAAAAAGTTTTAATCTTATCTTTTTTAAATTTAATTTTCTTTTTAAATATATTTATATTTTATTTAAAGCCACATGGCTATATATTATTGGATGTGTGACATACATATATGCCATGTCAGCTTCTTAACAGAAAATTTAACAGAAGTTGATGGTAAGGACCATTTTGATGTGTTGAGTATAACCTTTAGGACCATTAATGTCACCAAAAAACGTTAAGGACGAAATGCGATAATTTCGCAAACCTCAGGGACCATTTGTGATAAAAAGCCTAATCCATTTGCAATTTCTGTAAAAGAAGCTCTCTTTTTTGTCTAATTGGGGTATCGATCTTCTATTTTTGTTGGGCATGAGCTTCATTCTGACATAGAACCCTCTGTTTTTCAGGGCTCTGATATTTTGCTCATGTATCTCATTTCAAAAACTCAGAAAAGATTGAAGCTTTAGGTGAAATATTATGAGAAAACGAAAGGAATTTAGCAGTTGGGAGAGATCTGGTGATGAAGTGGAAACGAAGAAATAGTGACGGATGATATGTGGGTTTGACCCGCTCCATTTGCTCCTCCACCAGTTTGGACCCAAGGGACTTCTTAAAGGAGAAAGAGACCAGAGGGAGAGAAAGGAAGAGAGAGCAGAGGGATGGGGAGGGGGAGGAGGGGATGGGTGGAAGTTGCAAACTTTTTTATATTATATTTTATGAATTTTCATTTGGTGGATCCCGATTCGTAGAATCGAAGGGTGGAAGACGGTGATGTGCATCAACAACCAGCTAACCCCACATGCTTGCGGATCAACTCGACCTTTAACTCATTCTTTATGACATCTCATGCTGGCATCAAGGATACTAAGCTAGAAGGTTTTGAGGGGAAGTTCACAAGTGAAAAGATAGATGTGGCTTTGCAAGCCACACTAGAGGTAAGGCTTGTTCTTATGTGGTCTTTCTCAGATTAATGCTTAGCTCAACTCACTTTTTTTTTTCTCTTTGTTTTGTTTTTTTAGGCTACTTGGCTTCAATATCATGATCAACTGGAGACCATGACACCCTTAAGAAGCAAAGTGGTTATATCCATGAACTAGAGAAGAAAAAGGAAAATAGTGACCTTCTCATCACCAAGCTGAGATCAGTGGTTGACGTTGAGAGGAAGAAGGTCGGTGATGCCAAGTCTGAGCTTAAATGTGTGGTTGACATGCATACTAAGGATGTTGGGGTGATTCAAACATACGTCATCACTAATATTTATTACTTTAAAAATTAAAATATTATTAATTTTTTAGTAGCACCAAACATAGGTCATCACTATTTTGATAATTCAACTTCTTAATTCGAGGCAGCACCAACTATAGGACATCTCCTAGGGAATCCAAGACAGTCACAGGAACTAGTAAAGTCCTTAAACTCGGGAATTTGATGCCCTAATTTCTACTATTTTTTCCGCACATCATTTAGGGCCAGTTTGGCATTGCTGTGCTGTGAGGGAACACAGTTTGTTGGTAAACTTTTTGTTAAAAGTGTTATTGGTATAGATTTCCGTATAATCAAAAAATAATTTCTGCATAATCATTAAACTCAACGCCTCTTTGAAACTAATTCCTGTATAATCAGAAAATGAAAGCACCTTATTAGTTGCTTTCCCAAATAGCTTTCTCTCACAATAATTTTTAACAATAAGTGATTTTCTCATAGTTTACTAAACGGGTTGGGCTTCCCAAATTTTTTAAAAAATCACTTATCACCCCAAATAAGCAATACCAAACTTGGCCCTTAAGTTGTCAAATAAGGAAATTATTAATTTCTCCCTTTAAATTTTCAATTAGTTAAATTCCAAGTTATTTTTCGTAGTCGAAAGGGAGGGTCGCCAATCAAAATTAAAACTTGGCCCTTCAGTTTAAGCGCCAACCTTCTACGTGGAACTCTGGGGTCCGTGTCTTTCTGCCTTCCTCCTTCACCACACGCACAGTCGCAGTTGAAAATTGTTCGCATTTGTCAGCTCTTTTCCTTTTCTTCATCCCCAGAGTAAGAGCAGACCAAGAGTGAAGGCGGTGGCGATGGCGAATTCATTGGTGATTGGTTTAAGAATTCTGTTTGCGGCTTTAGGCTGTGTGATGGTCTTCACTCTCACTTACACTCTCTCCACCGATGGTCTTCCTTTTCGCAAGGACCTTCTTACTCCGTACTCTCTCGCTCTCTAAACTTTTTTGTGCCAACATTATTGTTTAAAGCTTCAATCTTTTCTTCTTCCTTCATCTTCTTTCTCGTTTTCGACTGCTATGGAGGTTTTGTTTTCTTTAAATCTTGTGAAATTTTGGAATTTGTTTCAGGTGGATGGTGGCAACCTTGGTTGATTTCTATATCAATGTTGTACCTTTGGCGGTATGAGCACAAACAAGTTTTTATGCTAATTTCTCACTTTCATTGAGAATTCTTCAAGTTTCATCTTTGTAATTGCTTTGATAATTTTACTTGAGAATAAGATTTCAACGTTCTTTCTTTTCAATCAATATCATACAATAGCTTTGTTCAAAATCCATAAAATCAATTATTGATTTT
Source organism: Prunus avium (assembly GCF_002207925.1). The sequence goes on along the minus strand of NW_018922162.1, from coordinate 162,791 downwards.
CTATATACAATAAAATCGTGTATTTTTTGCCTGTACTTTGTATGTTAAACATGACTGAGGCACTTTAGTAGCTTGAAACTTGCAATCAGCTTTTGTTGTAATCGTATGCATTTTAAAGAGTTGATGCGGCTAGAATACACATAGCTTATCAACCAAGTATAGGATCCTAAGCTTTCCTTATAGATTTATTTCTTTCGTGAGGAATATGTCCTCACTGGTGTATACGAAAATTTCACGAAGGATGCTCTGGTGTTTGGGTTTGGACTTTTTGTTAAACTCTGCCCTCTTTGGTTACTCTTTTCAAGTCCAAGTGTTGTCATTTCGCATCAGGAATGACTCCAAGCGTCTGTGTCTTTCTTTTACCTTACTTAGCCGTACTCTCTTCCCCTTATTTCTCAGGATTATGACCTTACAATGTTGTATTGTAATTTCATTTTGAGATGTTCAAACAGACTATTTGAATATGAAGATACTCCTATTACTGGCTGTTTAGGTGCTTTAGGTGTACATGAAATGATTTTATAAGTCCTTTCACTCAGATGTCTCTTGATTTACTTGTTATTTCATGTTGTATACAGTTGAATGCACCTTCTGCAAACTGTTAGGTCTTATTAAATTAAATTTCACATGGGATTATATAAAATTTGTTTCTCATATCAGGTTTGGATTTCCTACAAGGAGTCAAACTGGATTAGTGCAACACTGTGGGTAATTCTGCTAGCATGTTTAGGAAGGTTTGCTTTCTAGCCTCTCATAAATACCTATGTTCTTCATTCAGTGTGTGATTTTTGGGAGTTGAGAATCTATATATTTGAGGGAGTTGAATGATATGAAGGCTGTGTTTAGTCTTTAGCAATGCTAAAGTTATGTACTTCTATTTTTTTTGTTCTTTGCGTACATTATATATATATTTCTATTTTTCTGGTACTAATTTTCTTTACATATTTGGTGCTTTTTTTATTTATCATTTCATGCAAATGATTAGTGTTCAAATTTGAGTGTGAAAGTTTGGTCTGAGCTTATGATATTCTTTTGACCCCTTGTGTTTGGTACTGCATTGGATGTGGCTGTTAATATTTGTATGCTCTCTCCTGGGACACAATTTGTGCTAGAGAAACTTGTCATTTGATCTGGTTCATTATACCTTTTAGTAGTTTGTTAATAATTGGTTTCTCTTTTTTGGTTTCTGTTTGTAGCATCACTACATGTGCCTACATTCTTTTACAATTCATGAAGCTATCGACTCAAGAATCGCAAGATCCCATGTACTATGTTCTGTTGCGACATTCAAACAAGTAGGTAAACTGAACTTCACCCATGCTCTCATGTTGGAATCAAATTCTTGTATAGAATCTATGATTATGGAAGATGTGCAGAAAGAATCGTGTCAATTAATCACATATTTTATGTAAATCCCATCTGGCTTCGTTAGCTGGAAAAACATTGTTCAGGCTAGGTTGTAGGGTTTTTAATTTCTTTAATTCTGATCTTTTTATTAATTATTTTTCTTAGAGGATTTGGATGTTTCAAGGTCCTGGGTTGTTAGTTCTAGCATGGTCCAGTGTGCTCTATTAAGATTCAATTACTATATTCTATTAAATTTATCTTTTAATTTAATTCCTAAGTTTTAATCTCTGAGATAATTCAAATATGATGCTGTGGTTATCAATTAGAAATATAGAATGAAACTGACAAAGAATTTTGACTTTATACGTAGGACCTCTGATATTTCTTAACTGTTGACTTAATTTAGTTTTCTTTTATGTGTACAAGCAACCCATTAGTGGTTTGTAGAATTTACGCACACTGCAGAGCACAAAAATTATTTTATAGGAGAAAAGATATTATATACCAAAAGGGATGGTTCAAATTTGTCTGTTTGACTGTAACAAGGTAGGTGATATGTTGAACCAAGAAGGATGTTCTAGTAGAGGAGGACATTCTGGTAAGAACAATGAAAGTGGAGGAAACAGAGTTGTCTTAGGTAGCCATGGATGATTATCAAAAATTAGATTGGATAGGGAGAGAAACTAGTATTATTGGAGATGGTTGGTGTTTGTGAAGTTGTGATACTGGCAACGGGCTGTAACTGAAAGAAAGAAGGTGTGATATTGTGAAGAGGCTATTTGAGAAAGGAAAGGGATGCAAGTGAAATGTGTCGTTGAATTTCTGCCGAGATTGGCACAGCAATACAAGAAAAGGCTGGCTGCATTTGAAGATGGGTTAGAATAGAAGTGGGTTGAGACAATAGAGGAGAGACATTCTTGGATGGTTTCAATTTAGTCTGCGTGAATTAAATGCATGAGGTGATTTGTTTACAAGTTAACACTTCAAAAGGAATTTTACTTTACTTTAAACTAAGCAGTTCACAGTTGTGCTATATCTGATAATTGAGCTCTATATAATCATTGGGGTTTGCTAGATAATGGTGGTTCAGGTGCATATGCATGTGTCAATTGTTAGAAAACAATCAATCACACAACACACAAGATTTATGAGGTTTACCCCAAATTTTGCTACGTTCCCAACCCGCGATGATGACGACAATCCACTATAAAGATAGCAAAATTACAACGAAGAGGAGATAACCTCTTCCTCATACATTCACAAGTAATTTCACGCCTATCAACCCTTCTCAATAAGGTGACCAAATACACCCAAGAACTCACTCCCACACTCTTGAAGTTTCTCTCTCACTTCTCAATATGGGTTACAAAGTTATCTCGCTTGAACAACAGTGTTCTTTACAAAAACGCCCTTCTGAAAGTTCAGGCAAGTTCCACCTCGCTTGAAAAAACAGAAAAACTAAAATTGCATCTTATGTCTAATTTCTAGCCGCATCTCAACATCCATATACTAGAACTTTTACAGGTTTACTTAGTGAGACACACGTGCACATAAACACACAAATGCACATGTCTTGTTATGCTTTAGGAAACTGCATATGCTGCTCCCTTTTCTGAATATGGTTGCTTTACTTCTGCTGGTTTTCATTTTCTCAGTCAGATAAAGCTCTACATGATACTGAGCTTAATCAGATAATGGTGGTTCAACAATGCATGTGTGCATATTACTAGAATTTGTAGAGGTTTTATTAGTGGGATGCGCGCACACACGCATCTTATGCTTTAGGAAACTGCATAGCTGCTTTTCATTTTATTGCACTAGATAAATTGTATCTTTCTTTCCATCTTTTTTCATTTTGCTCTATCATCCCCTTGACTGGAGATGATAATGTTTGAGAAATTTTAAGTTAACTAGCAGTTAATGGAATAGAATGATATCATGCACATCTTTTAATTTGCCCTGTTCCAATAAAAACTGATCTTTGAGAAATGTTCTCATATAGGTATGATATGGAAAATAAGAATAAGCTTTCCCCTGTTTGGATTGCAAGAGTCCTTTTTAGTGCTTTGGGTCTTTTGATGCTGGGTACTCTGCTATACACACTCTTGACAGATGGTACTCCTTTTCGCACAGAGCTTTTGACTCCGTAAGTTTTTATTTACTTTTTCAGTCCTGTCTGATATTCTTGTCTTGTGAATTTATTTACTCTGTAAGAGAATTTTGGTGTAGTAGTAAGCACTGTCTTAGTTACAAATTTTAATTGCGCTGTTCATTTCAGTCGTGTAATTAAAAGTTAGCTACTCTACATGTTTGCAGGTGGATGACAGCAACACTAATCGACTTTTATATCAATGTTGTTGCTCTATCAGTATGTCTTACATACCCTTTATAGTTATATAATACCTAATTATTCATGTTTCCAGTATCTAGCGAGAGGCTGGGGGAGTAAATAGAAATCGATAATCAATTAACTGAAATTGATTACCATTAAGTTGCATGTTAAATAAGAATTCCAATTGAGAAAACAACCAAGTCAGGGTGTGCTTCTGTTTAAGTAAGATACCTTGAACTAATGAATGATTGGAGTCTTATAGTAGAATGTTCAAAAACATCCATATACCAACAAGAAAAATGTCATTCAGGAATTTGTGTTAGGTAGCAACTAAAGTCATAATGAATATTCTAAAATTCGTGGCTGAGGGTTGCTAGTTGCCTCACTGATATTTTCCCCCTCCCTTTTTCTAAGTTCATTTGTATACTTCGAAAATAGAAAGTAGTGATCAGTTTTGCTTTATGGTGATTTCCTGTAACCTAGTTTCTTCAACCTACCTAGGTTCTTAATCTTCTTTCTTCAGTTTTACTTAAAATCCTTGTGAGTAAGTAAAATTTGAACATTATCAGTGTGCATCAATATGCGTTAATTTCGAATTAACAATCTTCTGATCTTCTTTGCTTGCATAAAAATCAGGTTTGGGTTGCCTACAAAGAATCAAGTTGGATTACAGCGGTCCTTTGGATAATCTTTCTGATATGTTTTGGCAGGTATCTCTCATGGTTTTGAACATCACATACTTTCTTCTTATCTATTGAGAAGACATCCATTTTCTGATGCAGTAACGCATCTGTAAATATTTGCTAGCTGCAGTATACAATTTATAGCAATAACTTGATTGACACACAATTGTTTGAATCAGACTATCTGTATGATCTGTATGATTTTCAGATTAGGTTTATTGATATATTGTTTTTACAATGGGTATTCATCAAGATTGGCTATTTGTAGTTATAACTTATAATATAAATATTTTATAAGTGAGAAAAGCAACTTTTTTACTTTGAATTGTTGTGTAATTTTATGTTTCAGTTTTCAATTTTCATTAGTAATGATGCCATAATATATTGTAGATTGATGGTGAGCTAAAACGACAGAATTTGAAAAATGGTTTGGTTATAGAATTTGATAATAGGATGATATTTTGGGTGTGTTATGTTTTATCATTTGGGGTCTAGAAACTTATTTTATAACATCATGAGTCTGCTGCTAGCTCATTAGGGTCGATTATAATAGCTTGAACTTTATTGTCTCTACTTTCCAGCATCACCACATGTATCTACATTGTCCGGCAGCTGCAGAGGCTGGCATCCCAAGATCCAATCTACCTTGTTTTACTAAAAGGTGGTAGCAGGTAAGTCTACAGTTTTTTTTAGAGTCTACTTCGATATTTTGTGTATCAGATAACTGTTTAATTTTCAGAAACCAAATTTCAATTCACCTGTTCTGTTGTATTTATGATATGCTGTCTGAAGTACTTAACTGGTTTGTTTGGAATGGAGACTAAGTGGGCAATATATAAAGCTATTTGTTGAAACTTGAAACAACAGGAAACAAAATTTGGTATGCATAAAAGAAAAAAAATAAAAATGGGGTGAGAATAGTTGTTAAATTTGATTGGAAGTCTTTTAACGTATGTTAATCAAAATTGTAAATGGGAGAAATAATGAGTAAGCTAGTTTGTTCCTGCACACCAGGAACTTGGTTGAAGAAATCCGTTAAACAATGATACTGGAAATATATGGATGCTGATTAATGAGATAACCCGAAGAGAGTCTTCTAAAGAAACAATAGAAAGCAACATTGCTACAGTAGCAAGGAAGCTTGATCTTGCTGGGAGTCTCAATTCCTAGAAATAGTTAGGTTTTCTTTGATTTTCAAGAGTCGAGCACAGAAGTTACGAAAAAGAAAGAAATCTGAGCCCCTTCTTTTCTATCAGGATTGGTTTTTCTCATACATTTATTCAAGTTAGAAGTCTTTTCTGGACATGTATTAGTCTTGTGGTATTCTTGAATTGTTTGCTTTATAAATGGAGGTACGGAAAAAATAATTTTTTTTTAAAACTGTGTCCAATATGTCTTAGGCTAAGTTTTGCAGCATCTTGTGTGTAGGATGTGTGAGTAAGAACATGAATACAAAGAACAGAAAAAAGAAAGAAAAATGCAGATGTGAGGATTGAACAGTTCAATTGTGATGTAAAGTTTATTTTGTTGTTGTTTGTTGTAGGGCAGAAAGCAGATGTGAGAGAGTTTTGATATGAGGAGACTAAAATTTGAGGTTGATGTGCAATTCAAGACCTGTATAGCTTGTTCAAAGTGCTGCATCATTTGAAGGCATATAGTTTTCTTTATTTGGTCAAGGAGAGGAGCAGTGGAGCAGTTCCATTATAAACTCTCCGATCCATGCCACATGAGCAATCTCTTCATATATGATCCATGTTCTTTACATGGATGCCAAATCTGTAAATTTGGGAATTGATCTGTGGTATCACTTTATCATGCATGAAAAAATACATAAAATATTGTAAATTACAGTCCGGCTCACTTAAGGACCTAAAAATGAAGTTTTTTATTTGGACAAAAAAAATAATTTGTTCCCTCATGCTCCCTATTTTTACCCAAACAAACCCTAATTATTCTAATTCACAAAATAAGAAAAAAAAAACAGAAAAAACAAGCAAAAGCAGCCATGGAATTTCATTTATCTCATTCTTCCACCCAATTTTTCCTGTCTACGTTCTCCATGGTAGGGCTCGTCCCTGAACTAACCTTCCATAGCTTCAAAGACCAAGAATTTGAAGGACCCACTTGACCCTGTTGATCCCAGAGACTTGACGTCTGCAGATTCGTTCTTGGATTTTGATCGAGTCTATAGAGGATTGGTTTAAGGATACGGCAAACCCTGATATGGAAGAAACAGGGGAGGTCAAGGTTAAGGTGGTTGAAGAAGAGTATATTGGAGAGGCAAATGGCGGTGAAGGCCAAATTCTTTTTCTGTATGACCCAAATGATTGCGGGTCTGAACAGACTGTTGATGGTGTTGTCTTATTGAGGAAGAGCTGGGGAAGGTCAGTTTGCTTGGTTGTTGCGATCAAAATTTGGTTCTTGATGGTGGAAGAATGCAGTACTATTTACAAAATAGAAACTTGTGTCTGCGTAGGAAGATTTATTCTTCACCTTATAAATCCAGGAAATCCTAACAATATAGGAAAGAAGTCCTAATTACGCAAGGAAAGTAAATACAACCTTGAATAAAATAGGAAACTAAAATTTCCTGATTGTAGAAGGGAAAGATCTCTATATAAAGCCCACACACAACTCAAGGTTAATCCCACAACTTGCAAAGCTTTCCCTTGGAGATTCTTGAAACGTCAAATTAATCTCTCCTATTTTTTGTTGCTAGATTAAGTCTTGTGCATTGCCTTCTTGTCAATCTCTCACCCATGGAGAAAACACGATCATCCATTCATTCTCCCAATACGGAAGTCTCGTCACTATTCATAGTATTCGTGAAGGTGGAATAAGAGGGATCATCGCAGGAGCTATACTCAAGTTCCTAGATTCTGAGCTTCAGGTAAAAAGTTCAAAACCAAAACTCTATATATGTTTAGTGAGATTATTAATTATGAGCAATATATAGTACCAAACTTTGTTCACCAAACAATGTTTCATTCATTAAAATATACGAGTCCAATCTACATTTTTGTTGGCTAATAGCATGTTATAGGAACTTCTAGGATATATAATATAGTGACATGTGTAACACAAGGTTCATATGTTATTGGGGCGTATAATATAGATAAATAAATATGCGTATTACAATATAAGTGGATTAGTCACGTCATCACGTGGTGCTACCCCTAGCTAGCATGTTTATGCACTTCTCACAATTTGATGTTGGTGTGTTTCTCATGCTTTTTTAAAAATAAAATAAAAATCTAATACGACTAATTTTTTCTTTAGTTGTTAGCTATATATAGAAGCTAGATGGTAAGCATGTAAGACTTGCACATTATTTTCATGTGGTTGCAAGGACGAGCACATGTGACCTTGTGGCGGCCATGCTTACTACTCCATAAGTAGTAAGCATATCTTCAGTAGCTACATGCTTACCATCCAGCTTCTGCATATAGCTAACAACTAAAGCAAAAATTAGTCTTATTCGAATTTTATTTTATTTTAAAAAAAGCATGAGAAACACACAAATATCAAATTGTGAGAAATGCATAAACTTGCTAGCTAGGTGTAGCCCCACGTGATGACGTGGCTAATCCACTCATATTGTAATACACGTATTTATTTATCTATATTATACGCTCCAATAACATATAAACCTTGTGTTACACATGCAACTATATTATATCCTAGAAGTTCCTATAACATGCTATCAACTAACAGAAGTGCAGATTGAACTCATATATTTTAATGAACGGAACATTGTTTGGTGAGCAGAGTTTGGTACCATATATTGCTCATAAATAACAATCCCACTAAGCATATATAGAGTTCTGGTTTTAATCTTTTTACTTGAAGCTGAAACTCTAGGAACTTGAGTATAACTCCTGCGATAATCCCTCTTATTCCACCTCAATCAATACTAAGAATAGTGATGAGACTTCCGTTAGTGGGGGAATGAAGGGATGGTTGTATTTTCTCCATGGGTGACAGATTGAAGAGAAGGCAATGTACAAGGCTTAGTCTAACAACAAAAAGAGAGAGAGAGATTAATTTGAAGTTTCAAGAATCTCAAAAGGAAAGAAGTGCAATACAACCAAATTCCACACTTGATATTTGGCGTCTACAACGATTCCCTCAGTTTTCTCTACAACACTCCTAGGCGATACTAATCAAGTGGGTCGACCGAAAATAGACTAATCAAGCGACGCTGCGACAGATACTTCGGCAAAACAAGGGACCTCTTCTTCTTTACATCCTTGTATTTTGTATTTGGTTCAATAATTATATCTTGGAAGTTTTAAATCGTTTGTATTTTGATATGTTTGCTTTACAGATCACCGTGGATCTTCTTTGTAATTTTTCTTTTTTCAACACCAATTTTTTTTTTTTCCACATTTGATAACTCCTAGTCCCTCCTATCATCTTCTTCATACTCACCCACTCCATTCCCACAACTTATACAACTCTTAAGTAATCAACAAAATGGTTCATGGGCAACCAAATCACATGACCAAAATCTAGTAATATATTGATATAATATTCAAAATCATAAGTTACACTTGTCTATGTCAATTTATTAGGGAAAAACTACAATCTCACGGGGTCTTCAATCTACAACTTATAGTTCTATCACATCAAAATCCATCTACTTCTCCAGCCGAATCTTGAATGGTAGGTGAGTCATTCGGTGGAGGCAAGTATGGAGGTGGTTTGCGTATACTCGTCTCCGATGTGCCTCCATCTTTCATGATCAGAACAGTGTTCATACCCTGCCAATTAAGAATCATCCACTATATATCAATGACACCACTCTATTTCTTCTCTCTTCGTTTGTCTTCACATCTTCCTATAAGGATTAACACCCTTTCTCTCATATCATCTCCAAAACAAATGAAATGAAATTGCAACAAGTTCTCCTACCATCTCGAGATGATGCTGATGATGTTGCCACCAAGACCTCAGAAGCTAAACCAATAGAAAATTTGTTAAAAGCCAATATGGTGCAAAACTTCAAATTGGAATACTTTAGGCTTCTGATTGGATCATATTAAAAAATAAAGCTGTCTTTGTTAATCAAGTATTGAAGAAACTTCCAGTTAGGATTTTGATCTTGAAAAATACATGGAATGAAACTGATTTTTGGCTGCTGGATTTGGATACGCGTTGCATCTTGAGAGAGAGAGAGAGAGAGAGAGCATGGGCAGGACATGGGGGATGAGCAGTTAAATGTATAAATCTATTGTGTAAAACAGTGGGAATTTTTTAGTACTGAAAATCAAACTTGTTTGTTGTTTAAGCTTAATGGGAAATATCTCACCAAAGACCAAAATAAAAAGTTTAATGGGGATTTCAGAAAACACTGATCAGTTCTGGGCTGCAAAAATATGTTGCAACAACAAACACTATATTATGAGTTAATTGAAAACATAAGCTGTCAATAGCCAAGGCAATATATAAAGCTACTCCAATAAGTCCACTGAAGAAAGCATGTAGCCCAAGGAAAATATGGGAGCAAATTACCCTAGCAGTGGAGAGGGATAGCAACAACAACAACAGCACCAACCCATGTATTTATTGGGTGAATCTGCTTCAATGGAGTATATACGAATGCATAAGTATTATAATGGAAGTTGCAAGACCAGCCGCCAACATATTAGCCTGCAACAACCTTGTCATAAAAGTTGCAACATTAGTCCCCAAATTCCCAGTCGATCAAATATTTCAGGTGATGCAAATCAGAATTTTATTGTCATGCAATATTTACAGAAGGAAGTGTGAATTCATTGGGTCACCTTGCTTGCCAACGAAGCTGTGCCAGCTAAACCAGCAGCAGATGCTCAGGTGACTGCATGAGGTATCGTAACGCGTCCTGAAGGATATGGTCTTCGCTTCGTTCAATTCATTTTGGCATAATTATCCATCTCAAACACCTACAACCAAACAATTTCTAATGATTTAACACCTAATCAAGACAAAAAATTAATACTAAACAACTAAAGATACTGCAGGCAATGAGCCATTAACTACTCAAACATCATAAACCAACTCAGGATCAACTGCCAGAAAAATGTTCACCAGCAGAAGGAAAACAAGTATTACAATCGCTCAACAGAAGTATAGAACTCTTAAAGTTCCTCTAATGCTTTATCTTAGATGCTTTTTTATACCCTCACTCCATCTTATCTTAGTTATTTTTGTTAACATAATTATGAGAAAGTAAGACGACAGTGTGAAGAAAAAAATTAGAGTGAGACACTGCACATATAGTAAGCATTACAAAGATATTGAAGTGAATTTGGAAGTGCTTTATCTAATACTGTATCCTAATTCATATTCTGTCTAAACATTCATCAACATAAAACCTCAATAGGACAGTAAACATTTACTGTAAAGTAATGTTGTTGCTTGTGCACTTGCTTATCGATAGGGGAAAAAAAGAATAACACAAGAAAAAGATTTACAAAATGCTTTCTTGCCGGGCTTATTTTAGCTTTTTAAGTACCAAACTCAATTTTGACTGAAAACATATAGCTCAATGACCTCAAAAGCTCAATGTGACTAAGGCGGCTTACATTTTTCTTCTTTACTCTGAAATAAGAAACAAAGACTTAAATGTCAAGAATCAAGAGCATACGAGTAACATCTGGTAGTGGATAAGACGTCTACTTACAAAGCAAGAAACAACTTGTCATATCCTTTAGAATGTACTAAATTACAACACCCATCTGGACTCTCCTCACTTCATCGTCCGCAAAAGGCCTTTCAATCTGATTCTCTCTTGCATAAGCCCTCTATATGCTCCAAATTCTTGGTCTCCCATTAATTAAGACTGAAAATTTATACTCAAATGCCCCCTAATCCACTTTCTCCAAACAACCACAAAACCCTTTCAAAAGCATGATAGCATTAGAATTTTTTTTTTCTTCTCATAGCTGCATTTTAAGTACTCAAAAAAAAATTTAAAATATTGCTTCTGTAAAAAATAAAGTTAAGAGAGACAAATATTACCTGAGATGAATCAAGTTTCATGTTGTTCACCAATAATCTCGGCAAGAGCACAAGCCATCTTTGAAATGGTGGAATCTCTTAGCATCTCGCATGATGAGTTCCCTGCCTACAATTTTTGAAATGATCTTCAACGCATTATGGCAATCACCACAAACATGAAGATTCTTGATTACCCTAATAGATGAACGAGCTGGGCTGCTGAGGAGGGCATAAGCTACAGCAAGTCTCTCACTATGGACAAGCAAAGCATCTTCCTGGCCTTCCTGATCTATGTCATGTAACACGAATTTAGTCTCTGGAATGTAACCAGCCTCCTTCATTTGTTCCCTTAAACCCCTAAGTTGAGCATAAATCTTATCATTCTCAGGATGAGATGTATCTCCTGCTCGATATTCATGGACTCGGCTCCTGACTTCTAAAAGATTTTGGGCTGCTAATTTTTTCCTCTCTTTCTCCTTTACAAGGTCCGAATCTTTTGCAGGAACAAGGCCAGCCTTTGATTGCTCATTTAAGCTGGAGGGATCTAGCTGCTCAATAAGTTCAGCACACCAATCCCCTAGCTCCAAGTACCCATGAACTCTGCAGAGATTCATCAAGGTTTTCCAAATATCGACATTAGGTTCCAATGGCATCTTTTCAATGAACTCCAAAGCTTCTTCCAGATAACCTGTACTTCCTAGCATATCTACTACACTGACATAATGATCCATAGTCGGGACAATGCCATAATCTTTGCTCATTGATTCAAAGTGCAGCAGTCCTTCAGTAGTATCTTCCAAGACACTACAAGCGTGGAAAACACCAATAAACATTTGGCCATCAGGTTTCAGACCTGCTTTCTTAAACTCATTAAATAGATCAATGGCATCTTCCCCAAGGCCATTTTTAGCAAGCCATGTTATCATAATGTTCCAAGATGTCAAATTGGGCTTTGGCATCTTATTGAAAACCATGAATGCGTTGTCCATAGAACCACATTTAGAATACATCTCTAAAATTCTGTTGTACGTGCACACTTCCAAAGGAGACGCTAATCTTGTAATGTTTTCATGAACAAATTTTGCTTTTTCTAGAGCTTTAGCTTCCCGCATGCCTGCATAAACTGTAAATACAGATGCAATTCCACATGAACATGCTGCTTCTCTAGCACCCCCAAGATCTCTACAGCCTCCTTAACTTTGCCCTCCTTGCAAAAATTATCCAACTTTTGAAGAGTACCACTGTATCGGCTACTTTCAGAAGCCTCAATCAGTTTTCCTTGAGATTTAGACTCACTTGCGACTTGAGAATCCACTATACTGTTTTGAAAAGGATCCGTATTTGTTTGAGATTGTCCAACATGTGGGCTTTGCTGATATTGACTAGGGCCTTGCTGATATTTTCCATCCCTAGGATTCTGCCAATTTTGTCCATAACTAGGGTTCTGTTGATATTGTTGACAACTAGGGTTCTGCTGATACTGTCCATAACTAGGGTTCTGCTGATACTGTCCATAACTAGGGTTCTGTTGATGCATTGCATCGTTCCTTGTGTAATAACCATATACAATTTGCTCATATTGTGCAACATTCTGCATACAATTCTGATTCAGGTTTCCCTGAAACCCTGAATTGCCTTGTGAACCAAAACCATCTGGATTCTGTCTGACTTCTATGGATCCCTCTTGCCAAGACGCATATGGATTCTGTTTACTTCCATTTTCTAAATGTCTCCAATCCAATTCAGGGGTCTGCAGCAACCCTCCATTTTCTTGCCCATTATGCCCACTAAAATTTCCATCTTGTTGAACTGGATGGTTCAGAAATTCATTGCTTGTGCTTCTCTTAAAAACCCCACTGTAACTCGGATTATACTGTTTTGAGCTCTGCTGGGGGTCCCTTGAACCATCTGCACAAGCCCCATTCAGTTTCTGTTGCAGCTGCAAATTATTTTGACCATAATACCCGCTATAAGTTCCACTAGGCTCGGATGTACTGTTCCTTCCCTGTATAAACATACAACAAAACAAAATCACAAAGCAGCCCACTATAAAGCAAACTTCATGATCTTAAAGCTTACTTTAAATTTGCAAACAAAAGAAAAGAAATCATACTGTAATTAAGTTGTTTGCCTCATGCTGAGCCTCAACTTCCTCGTGCTCATGACCCGTAGCAAATGCATATGCACTGGAATTAAAAGTGAAAAAATTCGTAAGACAAAATTCCAACTGAAAAAAACTTCGAAAGCCCCAGTAAGAACAGAATCCAATATCAAGACAAATGGTATATGTTAAATGCATGAAAATGGTGGGATGTAAAAACCCAGAAATGCCATTTTCAAATTTACAGAAACGAAAATGGATACCTCAGGCGAGCTCCCAATAGCAGCGACCATGGCGGCGGCCAGCCCAGTGCAAAGAAGCTTTGGTGGCCCCAGAAGCGAGACCAACAGCAGTAGCCGCCGAAAGGGCTCGGATTCCGTAGGGTGGGATTGGGAGAGAGAGTGTCGAACGACGTCGTTGGCTGCCGAGGAGGAAATGGAAGAGAGGTAGAGTGAGTTTTTGGACGTTAGAAACTTGGACGAGTATCTTATTGACTTCCTCCACATCGTCTCATCAATTGAGAAAGAGCGAGAGAAGAAGAAGAAGAAGGCAGTGAGTGCAGCTCACCTGAGCGCCTGTATCTAGTAGAGTAGAATTTCGCTCAAACCCGAACCCTGAGCCTAACCTTGAAATTTCGGGTTTGGGCCGGCCAGCCCATTTTAGTGCCCTTTAAAAAAATAATAATAATAAGTCACTTTCCCTTTCACTTTTCGTTCATGTAGTTTGTGGGATTTTCATTTTTATTCCTGTAGTTTTAGTTACGGGCAATTGAATCCTATAGTTTGATATCTTCGTAATTCTAGCACGTGTCCAAATTTCACTTCAATTTCGTGATATTGTAACTACGCATTGCTGATATAGAGGGGTATGTTGTATGGAGTTTTGGATAGAATTAGAAGGAATTTGGTAAATTTTATAACGTGTTATTGAAGTGTGACAAATTTAAAATTATAAAGATAAAATTGACAAAATTAAAATTATGGAGACCAAAATGATAATACGGTAAACTACAGAGACTAAAATGACTTTTGCCAAAAAAAAAATATTTAAAATCCCATGAAATCCCCGAAACCCCAAAATTTGGCGCCCAAACCAAGGCCCAAATAATAGATCGCTTCCAGAATGTTCAGAAATATCAAAATCCCGCATTTGCTTGTGAACGCCGAAAGCGGAGAGGGAGAGAGAGGGCGAAAAGAAAATGTCCGCCATCTTCATTGCAGTTCAGTGCTGCCAATGCTCCACCATGCAGGTATGTAATACTATTAATTGCTATACATCTAATATATGTTGGTATATATATATATGAGCATTTGAATCTGAATCTTGTTGACGTTGTTTGTGATGAATGGAAATTAAATTGTAGGTGAAGCAGAGGAAGCAGAGCAGCAAAAGCAACAAGTGGACATGCGTAGTCTGCAATCAAAAGCAGTCTGTACGCCAAGTCTTTGCTCAAGGTCCCATGGCCAAAGACCTCCGCCTCTTCGTCCAGTCCTCCAACATGCCCCGTCAACAACAACAACAGCAGCAGCAACAGCCTGCAGTTGCTTCTTCCACTAGTCCGTACAAGACCCAAAAGAAGAGAGGAACCGATTGGACGGAATACCTCGATTCTAAGGATGATCAGGGCACCAACTTGAAGCAAGAAGAAGATGAAGAAGGTAATTGTTGGTATTGGGTTTTGATTGAAATTTGAAATTGAGGAAAAGATTATAGGAGGATGTTAATGTATTTGCGTGTTTGATTGGTTTTTATGTAGGGGTTGGTTTTGAGCATGAGATTGTAACAGAGTTTCCGGCAGAGTTGTCCAAGAAACGAAAGCTCAACAAATATGGCTGTTGGTCAGATACAAGAAAAGGAGATGCAGATGAACTTCACAATCTCAAATCAGTTTTCTCTAAGAGGAATTTCAACAAACATGTTGTCTCCCCAGCAGGTAACTTTGTTCTATTTGTTTGTTTCTTTACATGATAATTAGGCTTATTTCTTGTACCTTCTTATCTGGTGGTATAAATGCTAATACGTAGTGGTGTTGTCGTCAAGCTTGCTTTGGGGTAAATGGCTTTCCATTTTTTTCTTTATTCGCATTGTTTGATGTTCTTCTTGTTTTCGGGGTTTTCGCTATTCTATTGGAACCGTTAAATCAAGGCCCTTTGTGGTTTGTTGAAATTGATACACGGATACAAAAGTTGAATGTTACTTCCTGGAGATAATGGCTAAGATAATTAAAACTTGTATATTTGTTAATATGGTTTCTTACTTTCTTGTAGGTTCTGCCTTCTTTTTTGTCTTCATTGTTGATTCTTTATTCTAACAAAATGTTTCTTAAGAATAAATGAAAAACGATACAATTTTTGGAACAGAAAACACTAAACTTAAGTTTGTTTTTGGTCAAGAAAATACTAAAATGAAGTTGAATGATCTGGAGATGTTCTTGCTGTGATTAATACAATAATAAAGACGATGACATATCTGCTGCTAGTTTTTTGATAGTATGCTACAACTATTTCCTGGAAATAGGAACTAATAGTATGTCAATAGTTTCCCAAACCCTTAATCTGTTGGTTTTGCAGTTTCTCATCAAGAAGTAAAAATCAAAAACCAGATTGGAACTTATAAGCAATTTAGTTTTGTTTCTTCACAAAAACAGTAATTACGATTTGACAACATTTGAACTCATTGCTTTTTCCATTCCACATGACTATCATGTACACTTTCGTCCACATTCCAAGTCCTCAACCATTTTACAAGTTTCCAAGTCTACTCACGCTCAGGTAGGATGACCTGATGCATTTTCTTGACTGTAGTTCTCAAAGAAGAAATATGAACTTTGCTAGCAAAGAATAGAACTAATACTACCAACGAGGGTTTAGTTGGAACAGTCAGGCCCATGGTTTGCTCCCATGTGGTCTGAGGTAAAAAAAACCCCCAAAGGTACCTTTGTATGTAGGGTTCGGCTGGCGGGGAGCCCCAGTTTCAAAGTTGTGTCCGCTTTGCAGATTGGTGGATTTCGAATAGAACTAATACTAGACTACATGAGCCTCTCTCGATGTCCAGCAATGATAGGGATTGTGAAACTTTAAACACCAATTAAGGTGTAGCAAATTAAGGAATTTGTTTTAATGTATTATGAATGGCAGATGAGGAGCAGATGAAATGCGAGCTAGCAATCACCAAGGAGACTTCAAAATGGAGAGAATTTGTAATGAGAGATGAGCTGGAACCAAGAGCATGTCAGGCAACAAAGACTATACTTAGTGGAGCTTCCAAATGGAATGACTACATAACCCCAGATGAGAGTGGTGATTATGACCTGCGACGCATTAGTAGGAGAGAAGATGCAGATACTGCAGGCCAACGGAGCAATGAAATCAACCAGACAGTGACAAACTATGAAACGGTATTCGCAAACGATGATGAGACGGTAGAAGATGACATCCATCCTGATTTCTTGCACCTGGATAGGTCTTGATCTTGAACAAAGATCAGTGCCAATTGGTAAATATGGTTCTTATTACTAAATTGTAGTTTGATATGGCAACATAGTATCGTTTTCTGATTCAAACAACGCTTTATGGAAAGGGAATTGTGTTTGTTATCTGCTATCAATTTCTGATTAAAACAACCATTTATGGAAAAGGGCAAAGCATGTATCCGTGTATGCATAGGTCTTTAGAGTCCTTAAGGTGTTAATGTTGGGATGGATGATCTCTATTCAAGTTATAGTGCGAGCAAATAATGCTCCATCTCCCTCGATCCCTCCTTCATTTCCCTCTCATCTTCTTCCACCCTCTTCGATCGATGTAATTCATACTGAATGTATACGTGAGTTGCTCAAAAATTTCCATCGAAAGCATGACATAAATGTTATACGTATGGGATGTGTGCTTAGGGATGTTAACAAATTAAATATGAAGAATCAGAAGAAGAGTTCTACAAATGTTTTCACAAGCATACTGAAGATTGTATTACCTCACCCCAAAAGTAACAAAAATTAATGCACGTTTGAGAGTACGTCTATGGTTGCAATTTTGGATTTGATATGAGCAATCTTATTGTAGTCTCTTTCTTCGTTGACATAAATTCCAAACACATAAAATTGAACACGTTTCTTTATATGAACACATAATGTTGAAAGGTTTCTATATATACAAAATCCTAGAACTATATATTTCAAAGAAATTATAACCTCTCATAGAAATTGACATTTTTGTCCTTAGAATAGGACACTTTCTAACAAATCTCATGCTAACCACCCCTGCAGCCACTAAGCATCTCCAAGGGAGTATGCAAATGAAATAGGCAAAATTGTATTATACAGAATGATGTGGCATGTTGCCTATTCAGTTACCTCTTAAAAAAATTACTACCACACAAAAAAAGGAAATTGTATTTTATAATAAACAAGTACATGGGCCCAATATACCTCTTTCATTTGAAGTAGGCAATAATGGCTTGTTGGGAGAGGTAGGGGTGGGCATCGATCCGGCTAAACTAATGAAACTAGCCGATTCAAACCATAATTACCGGTTTGATTTGGTTATGACTAAAAAAAATTCAAACAGTTTAAAAACCAAACCATACCGTATATGGTTTGGTTTTGAGCTTTTGTAAACCGCCCTAAATCAAACCGGATTGTTTATGTGTGTATTTGTTTATTAATATTTTATACTTTACTGAGATAATAACTATATATGTATATTTGAATTGAGCTATATTAGGTATTGAAATTTAATTCTGACATGTTGAGCTTTAGGATGGTTTCGTACTCTAGAAAATGATTCAAGTAGAGCAAGTTGTGAATTTGTTTGCTGTAATTGGACCAACAATATTGAGAAAATAAAAAAGGAAGGAGAATTGGGCTTAGGCCCAAATTGGCCAAACCAAACGGTCTTAAATTAGTTTGGTTTGATTCGGTTTTCATCATGACTTTTTTCAAAACTGAATTGAACCACACACTAAACTGTTATATTTTGTAATTGATTCGGTCACAGTTTTTAGGTGAAACCGATCCAATCCGGACCGTGCCCGCACCTAGTAGGTATCCTTTGCCTACTCCCTTGGAAGAGGAAAAATCTTATGTGGCACATCAAATATGATTTGCCTAGTTTTTTGCCTATATCCTTGGAGATGCACCTATTGTTAAATATTTTTTTTGTTTGTTACAAGGCGGGGCAAGCCCCATTGTTAAATATTATCTATCTCTAATAAGAGTATTTCCATTGGAATATGCAAGGGAAGTAGGCAAAATTGTAATATAACAACCTAAGTGTCATATTGCGTATCCATTTGCCTCATAGAAAAAGTTGATCCCTCATCTTTTATATTTACTTTTGTATTTCACACAAAAGTAGGTGAGAGATATGATATTATATTTTAGGATAAAAAGTAAGTAGTACTCAATATACCTATTCATTTTGAAGTAGGCAACATTACCTTGTTGAGGGGAATATACATATTTTGCCTACTTGGATGAGGAAAATGCTGATGTGGCTAGGCTTTTGCATACTCCCTTGGAGATGCTTTAAAGTGATTATTAGGAAATCCCATTACTCAGACCAAAAGTGAAGGAACACAGTTTGTCTCAACTATGCTTTAAACCTGGTAGGCACAACATAAATTTTGCAAATACTTCAATTAAGTCGCAAGGGATCAAATAGGGCAAAATCTTCCATCCCAAAACCGTACTATACAACAAATAAAGAAAAATGTGTGTGTGTGAGAGAGAGAGAGAGAGAGAGAGAGAAATATAATCCAGCAAAAATCTCAAATCAAATCCTAAATAGAAAAATGTCATAATAAGCCCATAAAAAATGAAAGATGCCGATCAAAATCCTAGCAACCTTAGGTCTGCAAAGTTAAAAACGTAAAAGTTTCAGGCATTTGAGTTGCCACATAAAATAAAACCCGGCAAAATAAACCAGATCGTAGCAAAATATTCTTGTCTTAAAAATCCCAGTACTAATGGCAAGTCATTTTTGTCCACAAAAAAATTGGCAAGTCATTTGGGCCAGCGAAAAAGGGACCCAGTGCGCAAAATTAGTGATGAATAAGGAGAGATTCACTCGTTGAGATCCAACGAGTTAAGCTGATCAGCAACTTCAGACTTCGTTGCAGCTTTACGAAGGACATCCATTGCCTCAGCTACCTTATCCTTTAAGGCATCCGGAGACTCAATAAGATGGAGAACCTCCGTTTGGTCCATCTCCAGCAACATCCCGGTCACCTTAGCAGTGTGTTCCGGCTCAATACGCTCAACAAGTGGATATAGCTGCTCACCCAGCATCTGCAAGTTTTAAGACAGTGGAATAACTTCAATTATATTGTTCTTGTGTTCTCCTTTCCCTCTAGAAGTCTAGAATAAAATCATGCACAACCCTTAAAAACGGAATATCAATATAAGTTGTGCGCATAATAAGAGGGACAAAAAACATACCAAGCGCTGATTCTCTGGGGTAGCAGAAGCTAAAGCTGAAGCAAGTGTTGACATCGGCAACGGCCCAGAACGCTGGCTATCATTAGGAGTCACAGGCATCCCTGAACCATCAAAGGGCAAAGGCATTACTGGACCCACAAGACCTTGAGGAGCGACAGATGGATCCACTCCATTCCGTGCATTACCCATGTATCTCAAGCCTTGGTTGGAGTTACGGTGCAGTAGCTGAAAGAAAAAAACAGAAAAGTAATAGCACACCCAGAGTGAAATTTCAAAATAAAGTTAATAATGGCAATGGAGCAGGTGGCATAGTTATACCTATTGCTAACTCACATAATACTGTCATTATAATTAAATTACGCAAACACATAACATTGATGGCTGCTAAGCTAAATCAGGAAATTATTGCACCTGCTGCTGCTGCTGCTGCACCTGTTGAAAGTTCCCACCTCGCCGTACCCCCATTCGCTGCCCATGTTGACCTTGCCTCTGAAGGTGGTATGGCATAATAAAGTTTGGAGCAACACCTGGGCGCATACCAGGCAAGAGCTGCTGCTGGAAGCCATAACCTGCAGGCTGTGGGGGAAGAAGGCCAGGAGTACCTTGACCAAAATAAAGTTGTTGAGGGGCAAGCCTAGGTGCCCCAGGATGATATCCAGGAATTCCCGATGGCAATGGTGTCATTCCACCTGGTGCTCGGATTTGGGCAAAGCGTGCCTGAAACAAATGAGAAAGGTCACCTTTGTAATGCTTCGTTGGAATAATGAGAATGAGTGATAACCGAGAAGCAAAATAAGAAGAGAACCCATGCAGACTGACCAATATCTGGGTTCACCAGAGCTAGTAGAAAAAAAAATGTAAATGCTCAGACTAAATCAACGGACTTCTAGCCCTGAACAAAACAGCTAGACATAGGATGGCATTCCTGCGCTGTAAATTGGAATTAACCAGCTGCAGAAAAGGAAACCAACTCTTTCTATAAAGCACACACTAAATGTAAAATACTATCAGACTCAATAAGTACATACACACCCACATTTCCTTGGTAATCAAAAGCCTTGAAACTATACAGCAATACTACATATTGGTGGCATGTAAAATTACACAGTTAAAAGTCCTCATGAGAACCTACATGCATAATCCAATATTACCAAGAGATTACAGTTTCCAAAAACCAATTAAGAAAACTACCTGTAATCGAGCCTTTCTCTCTTCTTTGCGTTGGGCTACAGCAACGTACAGTGGCTTCCGTCCAAGCATCTTACCATTCATTTCAGTCAACTGAAGAAGGGAAAAAGAGATATTATGCATGCATACATAACACACACAAAAAGGGGGGCAAAAGGTGCATTATGGAATATGCCAAGGATTTAACATATCAATAGCTTACAGCTTTATTGGCTTCCTCTGGAGTAGAGAAGGCAACAAATCCAGAACCCTTGCTTGTCCCTTGGTGATCAAGCATGACCTTGAAAAAAAAAAGAAAATTAACAATGCTTCGTTTTTTTTTAAAATCTTGGTTACCTTGAGGTTCCAAATGATAACTGTAGCTAATGTTTAAAAAAAACCTGCAAAGGAGATATAAGCAGGAAAAACAAACCAGTAGTACAGTTGAAATAAGATATACCTTGCATGATGTTATTGTTCCAAATTCAGAAAATAGCTCCTTTAGTTTTTCATCAGTTATTGTGTCATCAAGATTTTTCAGATATAAGTTAGCACCTTGTAGCTTCTCAAATCTACTGAGTCTTTCCTGTTCAAACTTAGCTCTCAACTCCGCCTCCCTCTCTGATTTCCTTTGAGCCCTCCCAACAAACAAAACCTTGTCACCACTAAAGGTGGTCCCATTCAACTTATCAATTGCAGCAGCTGCTGCGTCTGGCTTCTCGAAGTTAACAAAACCAAAACATCGAGACTTTCCAGCAGCATCCCTCATAACAACTGCACTAGTTATGTTACCATGCTCGGCAAAAAGTTTCTTGAGGTCGTCATCTGTAGTTGTCTCAGACAAATTTTTCACATAAACATTAGTGAAATGTGGTGATCCATTTGGCCGATTCCTTTCCTGGCCTCTTTGAAACAGTCCAACATACACCTGTTTACCATTTATCAGCATCGAATTCAGCCGTTTGATTGCTTGCTGTGCAGATTCGTCCTTGTCATACTGTACAAAACCATACCCTTTCGATTGACCATGGCCATCAATTGCAACCTTGCAAGAAAGTACAGTGCCAAAGGAAGCAAAAGTGTCAAGCAACGCCTTGTTATCAATAGATTTGTCCAGGTTCTTGATAAAGACATTTGCCCTTCCGCTCTTCCGAATACTTGGATCACGATGGGAATACATAATCCTAATGGGTTTCCCATTGATAGGAGCGAAATTCAAAATCTCCAGGGCATTAGCAGCTGCAAAAGTTGAAAATCAAAATCAAAGTCAGGAACTAGAAATTTCATACATCACAGATAAACAAATAACAAGTACTGCAATTGCTAAAGCTCTTCGCTAAGTATTCCATTCTCAATTGCACAATATAACACATAAATGTGCTTGCATAGGCACATTCAGTATATTCCTTAAAATAAAATTAACAAAGCATCGATGAATTCCCTATCAAGTTAGTCCATTGCAGAACTAAAAATAAAACACAGAAACAGAAAGACGGTGAACTAAAAACGAGGCATACAACGCAAACTTGAAACCAAATAAAGCCAACATTACACATATTAATTCCCAGACAGAAATAATTTCTTTTATAAACATGGTCGACATTAATATTTTCAATAATTTCATTAGTAATATACAAGTGCACAACAGATTCAGAATCCATTAAATCCTTAAAAAAGCCAAACACTCTGTTTTTTCCTGCACCACTCTGTTTACCAATGCTTCCTTCCTCTGTTGCGTAGCAACCAAGAAAGGACAAAATAAAATATTATTTTCAAAAGTCTGCATTTTTCTAATGGCCAAAATAAACAATGCGATCACAGAACCATTTTTATTATTCCAACAAAAATCCCAAACACATCGATAAAAACAAAAAACAAATACTAAGAATAAACTAATGAGATTCACCAATTACAAAAATCAGAAAACAGAGTGATCAAAAAGCGATTTGGTGGAAAATACGAACCCTCTTGCGTATTGCTATAATTGACGTAGGCGTAGCCAAGCGATTGCATTCGGCTCTGATCCCTACAAACCCTAACCGATACGACGCCGCCCACTTGGCCGAACAGATCGATCAGCTGCGCTTCGTTGACAGTGGGGTCCAGATCGCCCACGTACAACGACACGTTGCCGAAACCCGCCGGAGTCGGGGCCGGAGCCACCACAGGTGGCTGTTGAGCCGCCGGGGATACCGGTTGAGCCGCCGGTGCCGATACCGCATCCGCCATTGCAAAAAATAATTAAATAAATTAAAAAATTAGGAAAAAAAATCGAAAAATAGGTATAGGGTTAGGGTTTGCGAGCGATTGTATTTAGAGTGGTGAGTAGGGTTTCTCTTGCTCTATATATGGAATGAATTTAATTTTTCGGAGGAAGAAAAAAAAAATTAATGGAAAATTTATTTTCGAGGGATTTTTTTTATTTTTTTTATTGTTCCTTCTTTTCTGTTTTCTTCTTCTCTGGGAGAGAGAGGAGGAGAGAGAGGGCTTGGAATGAGACGACGAGTGGCTTATATACGGAGAGAGAGTGAAGTGAAGCGGTGCGTTTTTAGTTCGTAGCGGTTAAGGAAGTGAATTTGCACGTGTGGTGATGACGTGGCATTCGATGTCGTCTTTGTCTCTGACTTTCTCATATGGGGGGATGTGGCCGTGCTTTCTCTTTGCTTTACGGCTGTTGTGTGGGCTTGGCCCCACTTTGTTGGTTACGCGTCAGGCGGGGCTACAGACACGTCTCCTAATATTTAATGGTGCCTTTTGGCATAAACCATTGTTTTTTGGGTAAATTTGGGCAGTGGTAATCTTCGTAAATTGCTTCAATTTTAATCCCAAACAATACATGTATCAGGTCCATATTTATTAAGTGGACCAGTTTGTCCACTATGGTAGCACGTGGACTGTTTTGTTCTTTTGGGCTTGTATTTGTTGTAAGAGAAATTTGCATAAATACAATCTGAATTTTTAGTCATATACGTTATTACCACCTGAATTTTTAATTTTTAGTTATTACCACTTGATTTTTTATTTTTTATTTTTAATCATCTAAATTATGTAAAGTGTTACAATCCGTCACTTATGTCTAATTATATTAAAATTTCCGCTAAATTTATGAGCATTTCCGTCAATTCATTATAATTAAAAATATATTTTTTTTCAAAGAAAGCTAACCTTCATCTCTCTCTTTTCAAAGACTTTTCATCCTGCATTTCAATGGAAGTTTGCATTTCAAAGACTTTTCATCCTTCATTTCATTTGAATGAAAGTTGGGCGACAAATGGAGAGGAGTGTCCAATACATCCAGAGCAGACCAAACATAATCAGGATCGATGGGGGCAAGGAAGCCCATCCTAAGGTTAACTTTCTTATTTCTTTTCCTGTTATTTTATTTATTATTTTTAGTTATAATTCATTGACGGAAATGCACTTAAATTTAATGAAAATTTTAAAAGAATTAGACGTAGGTGGTGAATTGCAACACTTTACAAAGTTTAGGTGTTTAAAAATAAAAATTAAAAGTTCAGGTGGTAATGATCACACACATGACTAAAAATTCAGATGACATTTACGCAAATTTTCCTTTATTTTATTTTATTGTATAACGCTATAGTAGATTCCTAGGCTTTTTATAACGCATGCTCAACCACGTAATCCCCCAGCTTGCTGAACCAACTTTTATACATATTCAACTTTACAGTCAGCAATGGTGACAAAACTAACTTCTCAAAGGGTTTTCATTCATGGCTCACACATTTCAGCAGAATCGTAATCATAATTAGCAGAAGCTTCCGCCCTCTAATTATAATGAAAAACATCACTCCACGTGTGCTGAGATCTAAAAATCTCCAACAATCTGGAAATGTCTTCTTGCGAAAACTTATTATACTACTGACCCTTTTCTGCAAATATGCTTCACGACCACGGAGGCTAAGCTAGTCCTGCAAATCCTCGTAACTTGAACACTTGCTCCTCAGCAAGTCTGGTGTCAAATCATTCCATAGCTGGTAGCAATATCTAATTTCTAAAGCCAAGGTACTAATTCATGATAGAGAGATGATGAATCATCAGAATAATTAGCCACTTCTTAACCATCTGCTCTGCCTTCAAGTTCTCTTTCGTAGCCACCTTCCAGAATAAAATCCCATATCTGCCAATTATCAGCAAAAGATACCAAGTTCCTGTTGCATGTCCTCATCATCAACTCGCACTTGGACTTGAGATCATCCCCTTGTATCGAATGCAGCATCAGCTGATCCGGCAAATGACCGGAACTGATCACATTTCCTTTCATGCTGGCTCTTCAGTAAGTTCAGACACCAGAAGTCCCAAACTCACCGTCAAGCGCGTTGGGTCATTGTAATCCCTGATGTGACACAATGCCAAGCAGTTTTTAAATTTTCCCAAACCCTCCCCCTGCTTTTGCTGCTGCTGCTGCTTTAGGTACATATCCTCCACCATTGCCTTCCACTGAAGCTCAGCCCCTTCCCTGACATCCTCATATTCTACTACATACCCATTTTCTACTACATGGCGTATGATCTCATTTGGGAGCATAGCATCTGGCTTTATTATGCCGCCATGACCACTCAAATTGCCTCCTCTTCCTCCTGCTTTTTTCACCTCCTCCAAATACATCTTAACTTCAGAGCGCTGTCGTCAAATAAACATGCCTTGACGCTTCCAGTACCTGTTCAAGGGCACCAAAACCTCATTCCTAAGCCACTCCCACTCTTCTGATTGATAAGATTGATTTGGGTGGGCAAAGCCTCCTCGCTTTCACACAGCAAAATGGCGTGGGCAGCGAGGGAGTCCTAGGGTTGTTTGGTAACGCAGCACCCTGCAGCCTCGCTAACAAAAAGATCGGCATAAGCGTCAGTGTCAAGAGTACCATATTTATCATCTTCATCATCACCGTCAGTTATATAATCTGATGGCTTCAAATCCAGCTTGTGCTGCTTCATTTTTTCAAAATCAGACTTCAACCGCTCCACGAAGACATCCATTGCCCGGTCGTGTAACAACTGAGGAGACCACAAGTCATGGGGAATTCCCTTCTTGCAACTTCTCAGACAACGAGTCACTCTGC
This sequence comes from Prunus avium, assembly GCF_002207925.1. The sequence continues at coordinate 136,667 of NW_018922162.1, read as the reverse complement.
TTAACACTAGCTGTGCCAACAAGTACAGGACGACCTGTCTTGTGCATTCTAGAAATCTCTACTACAACTGCCCGCCATTTTACTGTAGTTGCCCTGAAAACTACAACGGACTCATTCTGAGAAAGAGATTGAAGAGATGATAAGAAACTTGAAAGGCATTGTACATAATCATAGTAAAATAAACCATCACCCCTTATGCAAATCTACTTATATTTTTTATACAGGGTAAGCAAACCTAATTATTCAACCACTTATATACATATATATGAGAAATGGAAATAAGAGTGAATATTCGTGGTACAATTTCTATAGTCTAGTATCACCATTTTATAACTGCACGCTAGAACAGTATAGCATACCTTTCTAATCATAGGCTTATTTGTTGGCACAATTGAAACTTTAGGCTTGTATATTCTGTGCTTTCAGTTGCTGGAGTGCCAGTCATCGCACAAAGTTTTGGCAACTGTACAGGTTAATTAATTCATTAATTTCAAGAACATCAATTTCCAGAGATGCAACACGAATTGAGATGAGAGGTAGAATGCATAGAAGAAGAAAAAAACAAATAAAGTGGTAACATTATAACAAGAATATGGTTGTTCAATACAATCAACCTCCTTCCCATTATACAAACGATTCAAACGACATTGCCTTTCTTCATCCCAATCACGTGAAGGCTCTTTAACCAAATAATTTTCCTTATACCATGATACAACAATGGCGATGATAGATGTACTGGTACTAAGAATAATTGTCATTTTCTTCTCATTTTTTTGTTCTTCGAATCTAGCACGCTTGCGACTTAAACGGGCCAAAAAGTTATCTACATCATCACCAGCCAAGCTTGTTTATATGTGTATAATTTTATTATGTAAGTAATCTGCTTAAACTAAAAGAATATATGACTTGGAACTCAACTTATCAAGCTGATTAATGAACACACGCTCTTCTCTATTTTTGTCTCTCTGAGGATTACTTTTCTGTGTTAGTCTTGATATTGAACTTTCATATAAGAGATGCTAGTTAGTATTATACAGCATGTACTATAAAAAGTAGCTTACACAATGAATCATAATCTACAAAAACTCTTTCAATTTTTCCCTTTTATGCAGCAGTACCAACATCACTGCAATATAATTATTTATAGATCATACAAAAAATTTCAATATAATTATTTATAAATGACAAGTATGCAAATTTTTTTATTCAACTGCAATTCGATCAACACACCTCAAAAAAGAGGCCAGCAAGATACCAAAAAGGAACCAAACCACAACAAACTCAACAACCAAGCACATAGCAGGGCCAAGGCACAAGGAGAACAACAGAGAATTATTATCATGTGAAAAAAAAAAATTCAATTAACTGAAAAAGGAGAAATAGATAACTCAAAATTAGCAAGTATAGCCATGGGAAGAGCAGAGAAAGATGAGTCTGGATAGTTGAGACTCTTACACTGATTGGAAGAGCGAATATTCTTGTCATATTGAAAGGCAAAGAGGAGAAATAAAATAAAAGCAGAGATGAGGCAGATAGAATAAACCCTGGTTCCAGTGATAAAAACAATCAGTATAGCAGACAAAAAAGATGCCAACGACAAGGAAAGAAATTGAAAATTGAAACTCACCATCAAAACTCAACAGAACACCATTAGACGAATACCCATCAAATAGGGCTCGCAGGCTTGTTCTCTTTGAAGAAGACGTGTTATTCCTGATATTTTATTGAGCAGATTTGGCGGGTAGAAAATGAAATTCCCTCTCGTATGGGAATTGTACAATTTCGCCTATTATCATGGAATTTCAACTCATGTGCAAATCCCACGATATTTTCTGCGTGTAATTTGTAATTTAACTTCCCTGTTTTCTACATTGTAAGCATTTTCTGCGAAGATATATATATGCATGTAGTAGAAGGTGCCACAATGCCAGGCACTGAGGCACATATGCATGACTCCACACCAGACTCAATTAAGAAAAAACATAGGGAAGAAGGTGTAACACCCCGACCCTAATTTTTATATCCAATTAATTATTTAATTAATCAGATTAAGAAATTACAATTTTACCCTTGGGGATAGGGGTATTTTGGTCACTTTTTAATCCGTAAGGATTTTGGAAAAATGAGTGGTACCGTTGCGTAGAGCTCGTCGATACGAGTTCGTAGACATGTGACATGCCCAATTCCGATTTGTAACGAAGGAGGAAAAGTCTGAAAACGAAAGGGACGTATATGGAATTTTTTTTAAAAATTGTTACTGTAACAACAGTATCGTGCTACAGTAACCGGGCAGTTTTATTTTTTTTCTTTTTTCTTCTTCTTCTTCCCTCTCTTCTCTTCCCTCTGTGCCCGACCCCCCCTGGCACTGTTCATCCGAGCTGATTTTGGGCCGCCACCACCGCATCCGGCCACCAAAGTTAACGGGGCCGGTACCAAAATGACCGGGCCGCCGTCCTCTTCCAACCCCAGCCAGGCCCCGCCGCCAACCGCTGTGATTTCGCCGGAAAACGAAGAGAAATGCGCCGGTTTTGACAGAAACTTTGCCGCCTCCGTTCTCCGTCGTCCGGCCGCCATTTTTGGCGATCCAGGTATGGAAATCCATCTATTCCTCGAGCTCTAGCTGATGGTTGGGTAGGATTGCTTCAATTTTTAGCGTAGGCAAGTCGATTTTCGAGTTGAAAAATCTGCCGGTTTCGACCTCCGTTTTCAGCCACTTCCGTCGACTTTTTGGGGTATGTCTAAGAACAAAAGTGACTCCAAATTAGGGGTATTACCTAGGGTAGGAGTCTTGAGCCGTGATTCTGAGTTTTTCCTGTGAAACATTATCGCTTGGGACACCCACTCACTGGCAGAGGGGCTTTATGTCCCAATGCGATCTCCTAGTTGTCACGAGCGCGTAGGAATTCGCGGATCTCAATTCGGATAACGTTTGAACCCCGAACGGACATACCGTGTGTTATCCGGGTTTGATATGTTAGAACCGTTGGATCACTTCCAAATTAATTTATGTTGATCTAGGTATTCCTAGGATCATGTAGGATTCGACGGATCGTGAATCGGAGCCCCGGATGTTCCGATTCAATAACTTAAAGTTTGTGTTTTACGATAACCGTCCGATCGTGCGATCGTGAGCGATCCGACCGTCCGATCTGAACCAAACTTGTAGGACATGTTTCCTAAACCTTGTGGAACCGATAGGAACTTTTGGCTCGTAAAATGGAGGTCGTGGGTCCTGCGGGCCCGGTTGACCAAGATTGAGCTGTTTGACCCTCAGTTGACCGTGAGTCTTCCGAGGTAGTTTAACTCTTCGAGGAGTACTAGAACGTCCCTTTTTGGACGAGTCTTACCGTCATTTGATTATGTGGGTCTGAGTTTATTTTTATGGTTTTGTGATGGAAATCTTATACTTTTGAATTTAATGGTTTATTTATATTCCGTTTATAGTTAATAGTTGAATTCTTTATTTTTGTAAAGTATTAGTGATATATGTGGGTTTGACATATTCGAGTGTCTTGAGTTTATATATATAATAGTTGAGAAAGCACTATCTTAGGTACTTCCCCGGTTACGAGTTTTATGTTTGAGAGGTTTTTGGTCTCTACAGTTTGGAGAGTCTCCGGTGTGTGACGGACCCCATACGTGGCTTTGGATGTTCCGGCGTATGGGGTATTTTATGATTGTTAGGTCACACATGTCGTTGGAGAGTCTCCGGCGTGTGACGGACCCCATACGTGGCTTTGGATGTTCTGGCGTATGGGGTATTTTGTGATTGTTAGGTCACACATGTCGTTGGAGAGTCTCCAGCGTGTGACGGACCCCATACGTGGCTTTGGATGTTCCGGCGTATGGGGTATTATGTAATTGTTAGGTCACACGTGTCGTTAGAGGGTCTCCGGCGTGTGACGGACCCCATACGTGGCTTTGGATGTTCCGACGTATGGGGGTATTATGTGATTAGTAGAAAGTTGTTTGAAAAAGATTGTGTTTGGTGAGTGTGATTTAAAGAAAAGACAGAGAACTACGTGTGGCTTGATCCCTTGTCCAAGGGTACGTAGGCAGCCTGGGGTTCACCTAGGTGCAGCCGCGGAATATTATTGTGTTTAAAAAGGTTTGAACGATTCTGAGTTTTTTGTGAATGGATTTTGTTGTGGTTATTGGAGTTGAATCCGAATTAATGAATTCTGGGTTATTTGTAAAGTTGATTGAGGTCATTAATTGCATTGTTTATGCTTTATCCGACTTGAGAACATTGTTGGTTCTGTTTCGAATTTTCTGAAGGCCGGAGGCCGATTTTATGAATTGCATGAGATTATATTTTGCGTGCTGCCTGTTGGGGTATTAAAATGTGAATTTTGCGTAGGTTGAAATTTGGGGAATGTTCAATTTACAAAGGAGACTTTGCTGAAATTTCGGTAGGAAGTCTCGTGCCCTTAATCCTTTTTGGGAAAGGAGGATATAGTTTCAGTGAATGGGCCTGACATCGGGGTGATGTTGGGAATTCCACAGGATTCGTCTCGGGTTCCGAGAAATTCGGGGCGGGTCCTGTTAGAAGGCATTGGAAGTGGCCACAAAGTTACATGGTGAAGGATGCACATGTCGGCTAGGATTGCTTCAATGGCGTATATATGTTTAATTTTCTATTAGCTTTTCTTTATTTCTTTGGTTCTTTCACACAAAATTGCAAAAGTATAACCCCTACAAAAAATTAAAAAAAAAACTCAACTTTAAAATTAAATAAACAAATGATATGCATGATGATGATTTCAAATGTGATCAGGAATCTAAAACATATATCTATCTAAGAACTGGCTAGGCTAAGATATTAGTGCAAAAGTGAAACAAAACTAAATTAAAGATACTGCTAATTCATGATGGAGAGATGATGAATCATCAGATTAATTAGATCATCAACGCTCGAAGCTCAGTCGACCACAGTGAGAGCTTGATACGCTTTGTCAGCAATGGCTGCTTCCATCAGATGGTGCGGGCCAATTTCCTCACAGTTGTTCAAGAAGGACTTGACCAAATTGTCAGAGACGCCACTCATTAGCGTCACCCCTGGATGATGTTCTTCTATACGAGGCATCTTCTGGTACGAAATATCCCAATGCAAAATGTGAGGCACTGCATCATCCCCATACCCTTTCTCTTCAAACTCTCTCTGTTTTGCCTCATACAGAGTCTTCCAGGATGTACCCCCAACATATCCACCGTAGTCAGCGAACACAAACACCTTCTTAACCATCTGCTCTGCCTTCAAGTTCTCTTTCGTAGCCACTTCCAGAATAAAATCCAATACCTTCCTTTTATCAACAAAGGATACCAAGTTCCTGCTGCATTTCCTCATCATAAACTCGCACTTGGACTTGAGATCATCCCCTTGTATCAAATGCAGCATCAGCTGATCCGGCAAATGACCGGAACTGATCACATTTCCTTTCCATACTGGCTCTTCACTCAGTTTAGACACCAAAAGTCCCAAACTCACCGCCAAGCGCGTTAGGCCATTGTAATCGCTGATGTGACACACTGCCAAGTAGTTATTAAATTTTCCCAAACCCTCCCCCTGCTTTTGCTGCTTTAGGTACATATCCTCCACCATTGCCTTCCACTGAAGCTCAGCCCCTTCCCTGACATCCCCATCTTCTACTACATAGCGTATGATCTCATTTGGGAGCATAGCATCATGCTTTATTATGCTGCCATGGCCACTCAAATTGCCTCCTCTTCCTCCTGCTTTTTTCACCTCCTCCAAATACATCTTAACTTCAGAGCGCTGTCGTCCAATAAACATGCCTTGACGCTTCCAGTACCTATTCAAGGGCGCCAAAACCTCATTCCTGATCCGCTCCCACTCTTCTGATTGATAAGATTGATTTGGTTGGTCTGATTTGGGTGGGCAAAGCCTCCTCGCAATGCTTTCACACAGAAAAATGGTGCGGGCAGCGTGGGAGTCTTGGGGTTGTTTGGTAACGCAACACCCTGCAGCCTCGCTAACAAAAAGATCAGCATAAGCGGCGGCGTCAAGAGTACCATCTTTATCATCTTCATCGTCGTCATCATCATCACCGTCAGTTATATAATCCGATGGCTTCAAATTCAGCTTGTGCTGCTTCATTTTGTCAATATCAGACTTCAACCTCTCTACGAAGACATCCATTGCCCGGTCGTGTAACAACTGATAGTCTGGGTCACAGTGGAGCCTCTTTGCAGCGTCTTAGTCTTGTTCTAGAAGGCGGTAGAGAATCTCGATAAGAACATACAAAGCCCCTAACGAATCAGCCATGGAGGGGAGGTTGCATAATAGCGTCTTGGGGTGCTTCTGGTGGAGCCAAAACACAGCTGTGTAGAAGCCTTCCGGATAACATTTTCCACTGCTAGGAATGGCATGGAGATTGAAGATGAGCTTGAGGGTGGTTAGGGGATTATGGGACCAGGCCACCGGCAGCAGTGTCTTCAGGTAGTTAAGGGACGCCTAGTTCTGCTGCTGCTGCTGGGTCGTCTCTTCATCGCTGCGTGTTTCTGGTTGTGTCACCTGGAAAAACATATCATGGCAGGGATCACCGTAGGAAGAGAATGAGGAGCAAATAGGGGATATGGATATCTTCTTGGCCATGTCACCGTTGGAGTTGGAAGCCATTAATCTTCTTGTGAGCAGTGTTGGAGGACCGACAACAAGAGTTTTTGAAGTTGGAATTGTAGGAGTAGGAGGAGCCATTACTTTCAGAATCCTTGTGAAAGTGAAACACACTTGCAGCAGCACTTGTTTCTTCATCCCTAATTCCTCATATTGAAATTGCAATCGAAAATCAACACACACAGATTGATTAATTCTCTCTGTTTTTTTGTTTCGTAGACGAAGATGACTTACAGATTAAGAAACGGAGTTATAACACGTATCAAATACAGACCTTGGATTCCTTTACCACTCAAGTGTACGACATCTGCCGTGCTTAGGCCCCATTTTCCCTTCCCTAATGAAACAGTCCACCGCCTGCCTTAGTAGTCTCAAATAGGGCGCGACATAATTATGACACGGATACCTTTAAAGCAAGCAATTTCCAATTGAGTAAAACTGTGACAGATTTAAACACACAATTATCTTTCTCTAAAAAAAATTAATAAAAGTTAAATTTTTGCTTTTTTACATGCCAAATACAGGAAAACTAAAGACCTTTATGAAGATATAATCTTTGATTATTTCCTAGATTTATACACTAATCTAATATGGCTAATAGTGGCTTTATTTGGAAGGAAATATTAAGTGGCTAATAGTGGCCTTATTGTCCTTCAAATGACCAATATCATCTAAATTATTTGGAACCACACCAAACACATGTAAAATTTTGCAACAAACTCTTCATATCCAAAACATGTCGTAGCTGACACACCATTCTTGTTTCCTAATTTATTTGGGTTAGAATTTTTGTTTTAACAAGTAATTTTAATCCTATTGTCTCTAGGGTTTAGTTTGCTATAAATACCCATCCCATGTAATTCATAATGCATATTTGGAGAATCGAATTATTGAGTAAAGTTTATTATTCCGAGATTGGAAAATTCTTGGTGTGAAGTGAAGGCAACTTTTTCCATCTACTCTCAGTTTTTTAAAATTTATTTACAACGTAAGTTTCCTAGTTGTTGCTATATTGAGATAATTTTGTTTTCTACTAACATAATAAGAATAATTATTTCTAATTCTCTTTCTTTTGTTTTTTGTTTTAAAAATTTATTGGTTTTCAGAAGATGATCAGATTAACAAGGACGTGGCCCTTACTCAAACAAACTGCGAGCATATGAAAAGATTACAACTTGCTTGGAAAGGAAATAAAAGTCATGTCTGAATCGAGGAAGGCCGGTGATAAAGAATTAAAGGAGAAACAAGACCAGTTTCAGGCGGCGGAGGAGGCCTTCAACGAGTCCTTCGCTAAGCTTAGAACTGAGCATAAAATTGTTGTGGGGAATGCGGCTGATGCGGTTGACTTATGCGATTTGGTGAGATTAAATTTTTGGAAGGTCCCCACAACAATTTTATGCTCAGCTCTAAGCTTAGCGAAGGACTCGTTGAAGGCCTCCGCCGCTGCCTGAAACTGGTCTTATTTCTCCTTTAATTCTTTATCACCGGCCTTCCTCGATTCAGAAATGACTTTTATTTCCTTTCCAAGCAAATTGTAATCTTTTCGTATGCTCGCAGTTTGTTTGAGTAAGGGCAACGTCCTTGTTAATCTGATCATCTTCTGAAAACCAATAAATTTTTAAAACAAAAAACAAAAGAAAGAGAATTAGAAATAATTATTCTTATTATGTTAGTAGAAAACAAAATTATCTCAATATAGCAACAACTAGGAAACTTACGTTGTAAATAAATTTTAAAAAACTGAGAGTAGATGGAAAAAGTTGCCTTCACTTCACACCAAGAATTTTCCAATCTCGGAATAATAAACTTTACTCAATAATTCGATTCTCCAAATATGCATTATGAATTACATGGGATGGGTATTTATAGCAAACTAAACCCTAGAGACAATAGGATTAAAATTACTTGTTAAAACAAAAATTCTAACCCAAATAAATTAGGAAACAAGAATGGTGTGTCAGCTACGACATGTTTTGGATATGAAGAGTTTGTTGCAAAATTTTACATGTGTTTGGTGTGGTTCCAAATAATTTAGATGATATTGGTCATTTGAAGGACAATAAGGCCACTATTAGCCACTTAATATTTCCTTCCAAATAAAGCCACTATTAGCCATATTAGATTAGTGTATAAATCTAGGAAATAATCAAAGATTATATCTTCATGTAGCATATGTTTGATGTTCTATTTGCTTTCTTTCTTTTGTTGTTTCCCTCAAAATTGTAAAACTATAAACCCTACCAATATCACTAGAAAGACAGCCAAAAAAATAAAAAAACACAGACCTTTGGAATTTCCCCCAGAATATGATTACCCCAAGTTTTGTAAAACCCATAAATTAATAAACACATTCAACAAAAATAATCCCAAAAACATACTCGGCACTTCACACCCAAAATAATAAAACACCTTAATCAAAACCAGAATTTAAAAAGATAAAAGTGTTAATTTAATACACACCTGGTATATGGAATATATAACATTTTTTCTTATCTGTGCCATCACCTCTAAGAAAAAGATTGTAGCCTTCAAGCTTATATTCAATAAGTGGATCCCTCTGTGCGCATCCAACTAATCCCACAGCTTGCTGAACCAACTTAAGTGCCTGTAAGTGCTCCTTCCACGAGCGATGATCAATATTGCTCAAAACTAAGAACCTTTCAGCATCCTTCGTCAAGCCTGGTGCTTGGCCCTCGATAATATCCTGATACAGAGTTTTAAAATATCAGGAACTGATACCACGCAGAACACTAATTACCAGAATTATATGCCTCTCAGAACATCACTATCAAGCCTTCTCAGCAGCAAGTTGTGATTATCAGAGTATTCATTCATGGCTCACACATTTTAGCAGAATCGTAATCATAATTAGCAGAAGCTTCCCCCTCTCTAATTATAATGAAACATCACTCCACGACCACGTGTGCTGAGATCTAAAAATCCCCAACAATCTGGAAATGTTTTTTTACGAAAACTTATTATACTCACCCTTTTTCTGCAAATATGCTTCACGACCACGGAGACGAACCTAGTCCGGCAAATCCTCGTAACTTCAGCACTTGCTCCTCAGCAAGAGTCTGGTGTCAAATCATTCCATAGATGGTAGCAATATCTAATTTCTAAAGCCAAGGAAATATGTTGTCATTAGAAATCTTTTAAGAACCAGATCAAACAAGGAGATAAATCACAGAATTGACATAAAAAAAGAAGATGTTTCAAGCATAAAGCAACCTCCATAAAGAAAGTAGGAATTAATTTGCATAAAAAGGTCATTCATATCAGTGTTTTCAAAGGCATGCCTTCGCGAGCATCGGAGCGCGTGTCGGAGCGAGGCGGCAGCAAATCGCCTCAAGGCGTCGTTTGTTTCGCGAGTTGCACGTTTAGCGCGGGGAACGCGTGAGGAGGCGTTTCAAGGCGCAGCGAGGCAGAGCAAGGCGCAACGTATATATATATATATATATATATATATATATATATATATATATATATATATATATATATATATATATATATATATATATATATATATATATATATATATATATATATATATATATATATATATATATATATATATATATATATATATATATATATATATATATATATATATATATATATATATATATATATATATATATATATATATATATATATATATATATATATATATATATATATATATATATATATATATATATATATATATATATATATATATATATATATATATATATATATATATATATATATATATATATATATATATATATATATATATATATATATATATATATATATATATATATATATATATATATATATATATATATATATATATATATATATATATATATATATATATATATATATATATATATATATATATTGTATAGTACAACCCTAATTTCTACCCTTACTAGATAATCTCCATCAATTTCAAGAATTCTCTTGGTCTTTCGACTTCAAGTAAGTCATTTTATTTTTCTCTCTAATTCTTCGCAACTGTAATTTGAAGTTCCGTATAATTTTTCTCTAAAGACGCCTCGCCTTTGAAAACATTGATTCATATATGTATACAACTTGTCAAATCTCTCGCAGTTACAACAATATAAATACGTGATCTTCTTTCATTCAGATATATTTATACAGTAATAGGTTTTCTAAGATAATTTAAAAACTCAGCATTCTGTAATTGTATGGTATGACACATAAAGAAAAACACACCTTCCATGTTTTCTCTTGGGGAATTTTGTTTCACTTTCACATAACCGCCTTCAGTTTGCCTAACAACTCTGGAAGAAAATTATAAGGCGAATGAAATGCATGCTTAACCATAGATAACTTTTGAAAAACAAAAGCAAAACAAAAGCTTGCAAGGTATTTGAAAATAAATCATTATAATTGCCAGAATACAAGGCCCCATGCAACACACTCCCATAAACTCTGCGGCAATCGATTCTTCCTTTAATGCAAGCTATTCTCAATACTCTAAAGTAGAATGGAAGTAAAACGTTCAATATCGAAATAATATTTGATGTTTATTGAATTTTTAAGAGCTAAAGTCCTAGTAGTTGTTTTCTATGACTTATTCCTAACAATCTTCTAGGCGGTCTCGATGTCTGGTGAACATTTAAGTCCAAGTTTCCAACACGTTAAGCGCTAGGAGTCCAGACTGGATGTCCAAGGGTGTAAACTTTTACAGACAAAATAAATAAAATTAAAAATATTCTTGAAGCTCAGATGACACCTTCGCATAAGCATCTCCCGTAGCTTCAACCTTGCCATAAAATCAGCATTCCCACCAAGGATCATGTCTGTTACTCTACCTGCCATAATGGTCGCAATGTTCACTGCCCCTAGACGACCACTTTCGTCTACAATTTCTGATTCCCTTCTCTGGTTTTGCATCGAGAACCTACCATAAAAAATAAAAATAAAAATTGTTAGGATTTTGGCTCGTCAAATATGTCCTAGTTGGTTTAGGATTGCTTTAGGAAAATTAGAGGTATTCTTGTCCTAGGGGGATCAGGAAAGAATTTCAGTTTTCCTTATTCAATTCAGGTTTGGATTTCTAGAAGCCTATTTGGTTTTGGATAAGTGTAATTTCCTAATCCACTTAGGAATAGGAATTCAATCAGCCTTGGGACATGTAAGCCAACTCTATATCTATAAATAGGGTGTGGCAAGGCTTATTTTGAGAAAGAGGGAAAAAACAGCCAGAGACAGCCAAGAGTTTTGAGATTAGTTCTAGGGTTTGCAAAAGTTCTGTAATCTCTATTATTAATCAAAGGAGCGGTGATTTCTCTACCTAGAGAAATCACAACTGGACGTAGGCAAAAGTTCT
>NW_018922162.1:102412-124640 GCF_002207925.1 Prunus avium | reverse complement strand
CAAGGATGACTTCACGGATTGGCAAAGGATGATGAAGAACGTACTGATACAGCAAGATTTGGATGATGCACTCAACGGTGAGAAGCCGACAAGCATGACAGACGCAGCATGGACTAAGGTTCTCAAGAAGGCCAAGAGTTCCATCGAGATCCATCTCACAAGATCAGTTCGGTCACACATCACTGAAAAGATGACTGCCCATGAAGCATGGACAAAGTTGGAGAATGTTTATATGGGCAAAACCGTGTCCAATAAACTTTTTCTAAAGGATGAACTATTCGGACTTCGACTGGAAGAAGGAGGTGATATTGAAAATCACGTATGCAGGTTCCAGAATTGCATAACTAATCTTCAAAAGGTCGAAGAAACTTACAAAGATGATGATATGGCTATCATCTTGCTGAGGTCTCTACCTTCGTCTTTCAAGCACTTTCGAACAACTCTAATGTTTGGAAAAGAATCCCTCAAGCTTGAAGATGTAATTCAAGCTCTTCAGTCATATGCTAAACTAGATGATATAACTGAAAGCTCTCAAGGTCTTTATGCCAAAGGCACGGAGAGGGGGCGGGAAAAGACCAAGGATGAGAAAACAGGCAACAGAGGTAGGTCAAAATCCAAGAAGAAAAAGGAAAAGAAGGAAGGTTGCTCGTATGTGGTTCAGCCGATCATTGGAAGAGGAACTGCAAGATTTGGAAAGAGAAGAAAGCTAAGATGGAAGGAAGCTCAGGTTCAGCTAGTGCAAGATTTGGAAGAAAGCCAAGAGGAACTGCAAGATTTGGAAGAAAGCCATAAAAAAAATATAATAAAAAAAATCTACTATTTTTCCTCTCACAAAGGACATATAGTATTCTACAGTTTCTAAATAAAATTATCCAAAGTTGGAGAAACAAAAATCAGTTAAAGATTAACTTCACTATCAGTTAAAGATTAACATAATAAGAATAATTATTTCTAATTCTCTTTCTTTTATTTTTTATTTTTTATTTTTATTTTTTCAAATTTTTTGGTTTGCAGAGTCTAATTCTACATCTAATTCTACTGATGGGATTACAATTTCACCCGACAAGAAGACCAATTTATTCATCACACCAGATTTGAAATCAGTGAACATAAGATGCCCACTGTTCTCGGGGATCATATAAATCTTTTACACCCAGAATCTCTTCAGAGTCTTCATAACTCGAAGAAATGGTCCTACTTAGCTACTGGAACTCTAACTGTGTTCTTCAATAAGATTGTTTGATATCTACAAATAAATATTAAAAAATTAAAAATTTATGAAATCAATTCATACTTGGTAATAGAATCTTATGCTACAATACGATCTCAAATGGAGTTAGTCATACAAACAACAACAAAGTGTTAGTTATTTCCGCATCAGCACCTATCGTTCCATTCTCCATGTCGCTCACTTTTTACACCATGTCACTGTCTCTGAGTGGCGAGTCCTTAATTTATGTCCTTATGGGAATTTCATGATGCAATTGTCAACTTTTTCTTAGAAAAGTCATAGGCCTAAATAAACCACTACAAGGCAACAATGGTGCCGTTTTTCCATTTTGGAGCCTGCCCTTCAATCCATAGAGTCTATTGCTACAGGCCTGCAAACTGCACCCATTTTCTGCAAATGCATATGTTTTCTCCATAAGGAACATGCATTTGCTGGGCACGGGTTGAAAAATCAAACAGCAAGCTCTTCTTCTCTTTCTTTAGTTTTCTCCACAACATTGAGGGAGACCATCTTCTCACACCCAATTTTCACACAGGTGTAGGTGTTGTTGCACCAAATGTTGAGGTCCATAATTTGGAGGGAAAGAGGAGCTCAAAGTTGGTCTTTAATTTTCAAAACAGTAAGTTATAATAGAGAGGAGGTGCATGCTGATTGCTGCTGGACTATTTATAGTGCAGTGGAAAACTTTCTGAGGCCTCCCTATACTTGACTATGTTTTTGTGTTTGCAAAACTTCAGCATCGTTATTAGCCCCGGAGAAATGAAAAATATATTAATAAAATTGAGCATCATTACTTGGCCTTTTCAACTAGAAACCAGTAGAAATTCTTCAACCAGTGAACAAGAACTTAATGCCTGCGGATGGGGACCTTAAATCAGAGTCCTATACTGTGCACAAGTCAGAAATAGTTGAAGAATCTAAGGGTGTGGCAACAGAAACTGTGTAAGCACAAAAGAGGCAAAGCTTGAAATTTTACCTGTTACTTGGGGGCTTTTCCAGCTTCACGAAAACTCAGAGGATTCTTCAGCTATTAGCTCCCAAAATTTGAAAAAAAAAAAAAAAAAAGGAATGGTCGGCATAGAGAGGTGGAAGAAGAAGAAGAAGAGAGAGTGAGAAGACGCGGAGAGAGTGTGAAGGTATCTTGGTAAATTTGGGCAGTGGCAATCTTCTTAAATTTCTTCACTTTTAATCCCAAATACGCGTATCAGGCCCATATTTAAAAAGTGGACCGGTTTGTCCACTATGGTAGCATGTGGACTGTTTTGTTCTTTTCGGCTTGTATTTGCCCTAAAAATGTCAAGCCCCCGTTTGTTTATTAGAGGGTAAACAATCATAAAACAACCAAGATTGAATTTTATTTGTCATAAAGGACCAGTAGTAATCTTTTTTTTTATTATGTAAAAGAATAGGATTACAAAAGCATATAATATTGGTGTTCACTATTTCTCTCATTTCTCTTTCTCTTTCTCTTTCTCTCTATCTTTTCTTGTCATGCCCCAACCCACGGATTTACGTAACATTTGATTAAGACGTAATTCACACCTTAATTATAAAATTTAATAAAAACTATAACTAAAATGTGAAGAAACATTTAAATAAATAAAATAAATATTTCACATAGAATATTTAGCGGAAACGACAACATCTGCAATCTTAAAATTTTTACATTATTTTACAAGTTAGAACTACTCAAGAGTTCACTAAAATAGTAGCTCATTATTCATCCACAAGCTATGTACACAATACACTCTATAGATATGCCAAAATCATCACAAGCTCTAGATTTCAGGTTCAGTACCTGCAAAATATGTTAGGGAGTGAGCGAAACCACAACTCAGTAGGGACATAAACCTTTTTACAGGAAATTGATGTAACTAAATTAAGTGACATACAATCACACATCCAAATATCACATTATTAATAATAATGCATGAATGATCTTCTTTTAATCATGTTAATTCATATAACTCGACAAGCAGACATGCACGTCCCATACCGTGCTTATACCACTTGGTCCCGAATCCCCATTTATATGAACTAACCCCCATCTCAATCATTCCATAAATCCACTTTTGTTAGTCATCTTGTCTAACTCCCTATCGCCAGTTTTGTATCACCCAATAAAAACCATGTGCACTGTGGGATCCCTGAGGTCTGGTACCTACCAAGAGTTAGACTTAACTGAACAAAAGATCATTTCCATTACCCTCTTTTCCACCATTATTTTCTCAACCCAAGAGTTTTAGCCAAATTCCTTGACCTAATATAATTATACCCTTCACAACAATGTAGCCATTTAAAACAT
Organism: Prunus avium; assembly: GCF_002207925.1. The sequence goes on along the minus strand of NW_018922162.1, from coordinate 121,104 downwards.
TACCAATGCATATATAATTATGCCAACATTTTTCAAATAGTTAAGAGTACGTAAACACCCAATACAAGGAATGTCAATCAAACTATACCACGCATAATATAATGCTCACGAAATTTAATTAAATCAATCTCTATAAAAGGCCTCCAAGAAACCCCTATACCAAAACTTTTGCTAGAAATGTAAGATGTTTCCCAATTTTCTACCACATTCACAAATTTAGTCTCCCACTCTTTTTCTTGACAATTCTACTTCTTTCTACCTCTATTTCTCTCTCGCTTTCTATTTTATTTCCTCGTTCTATTGCCTCTACACTTTTGGACTTGAAGAAACAAATGTTGTATTTATAGGACTCCAAGGGCGGTAGCTATGAGATAACTTCAATGCTTAAAGATCATCTCCTTAATTCTTAAAGGCTAAGTAGCTTTTCTTTCACTCTAAGTCAAAGAAGGATAAGAAGAAATACAATGAGGACATGTATTGATAACTCAACCATCTAATTCATTGACATCTAATTAGTTCGCAAGTAAATAAAACTAGTAAACCATCTAATGCATAATTGATTGACACATGCTAACTACGTGGAGTATATAAAATAACTCAATTACACAACCATGCATGAAATATTCTAGATAGCTATGCACAAAATCCTACTACCTTTAACTAATTTTAATATTAAAAGAAAATTTTAAGAAAATCATCAAAACCATTTAATAAAAAAAATGAATTTGCACGGGATGAAGCAATTAAATAAAACATAGACTTCCATAAAATGATTATAATACTATAATTTATTATAAAAGTACAACAATTATAATTATAATTTAATACTTACCAATGTATTTTTAAAAAAATAAAATAAAATAAAATGTTTTAACCTTCCTAAATAAACTCTTAAGAATACGGATTTTCACATTTCTTCCTTTCTTTTCTCTATTTTCCGGTGGTGTGCTTTACTTTCATTTCTCCCTCTTTATACAGAGGCTTGGGAGGAGAAAGAAACAATCAAGGAAGCTTCGTGCATGAAGCTTCTCACGCAACTTGGGTGTGGCAATTTCTAATGAATAAAATATTGGAAGGTCAAACTGTTGGTGCATGACTCAAAAAGTTGGACTTACGATGAAACAGGTCAAAGATAATGTAATGCTGGAGCACTGATAGAATTGGGGTCACAGGGGGACTATATATAGATTAGATATTACCTTTTTTTTGTTTTGTTTTCTGAGAGATATATTAGACATTACTAGATATTATTAGTTATTGCAATAACCATAGAGTGAATAATTTATAATTGCTTTGACAACATATTAATTAGTGTAATTATGAATAGCATATGTTTGATGTTCTATTTGCTTTCTTTCTTTATTTCTTTTGTTGCTTCCCTCAAAATTGCAAAACTAAAAACCCTCAAAAAAGTAAGCAAATTTTTTTATTCAACTGCAATTCGATCAACACACCTCAAAAAAGAGGCCAGCAAGATACGAAAAAGGAACCAAACCACAACAAACTCAACAACCAAGCACATAGCAGGGGCAAGGCACAAGGAGAACAACAAAGAATTATTATCATATGGAAAAAAAATATCAATTAACTGAAAAAGGAGAAATAGACTCAAAATTAGCAAATATAGCCATGGGAAGAGCAGAGAAAGATGAGTCTGGATAGCTGAGACTCTTACCTTGATTGGAAGAGCGAATATTCTTGTCAGATTGAAAGGCAGAGAGGAGAAATAAAATAAAAGCAGAAATGAGGCAGATAGGATAAACCCTAGTTCCACATATCAAAACAATCAATATAGCAGACAAAAAAGAGGCCAACGACAAGGAAAGAAATTGAAAACTGAAACTCCCCGGCAAAACTCAGCAGAACACCATCAGACGAATACCCATCAAATAGGGGGCGCAGGCTTGTTCTCTTTGAAGAAGACGTGCTATTCCTGATATTTTATCGAGGAGATTTGGCGGGTAGAAAATGAAAATTCCCTCTCGTCTGGGAATTGTACAATTCCGCCTATTACCATGGAATTTAAACTCATGTACAAATCCTACGATATTTTCTGCGTGTAGTTTGTAATTTAACTTCCATGTTTTCCATTTCCCTAAACCCTAGGTGATGGACTACATTGTAAGCATTTTCTGCGAAGATATATATATATACATGCATGTAGTAGAAGGTGCCACAATGCCAGGCACTGAGGCACATATGCATGACTCCACACCAGACTGAATTAAGAAAAAACATAGGGAAGAAGGCATTGGAAGTGGCCACAAAGTTACATGGTGAAGGATGCACATGTCGGCTAGGATTGCTTCAATTGCATATGTTTAATTTTCTATTAGCTTTTCTTTATTTCTTTGGTTCTTTCACACAAAATTGCAAAAGTATAACCCCTACAAAATTACTAGAAAGACAGCCCAAAAAAAAAAAACACTCAACTTTAAAATTAAATTTAACTAAAACAAATGATGCATCGATGATGATTTCAAATATGTGATCAGGAATCTAGAACATATATCTATCTAAGCACTGGCTAGGCTAAGATATCAGTGCAAAAGTGAAACGAAACTAAATTAAAGATACCACTAATTCATGATGGAGAGATGATGAATCGTCAGAATAATTAGATCATCAACGGTTGAAGCTCAGTCGACCACAGTGAGAGCTTGATACGCTTTGTCAGCAATGGCTGCTTCCATCAGATGGTGCGGGCCAATTTCCCCACAGTTGTCCAAGAAGGACTTGACCAAATTGTTAGAGACGCCACTCAACAGCGTCACCCCTGGATGATGTTCTTCTATACGAGGCATCTTCTGGTACGAAATATCCCAACGCAAAATGTGTGGCACTGCATCATCCCCGTACCCTTTCTCCTTAAACTCTCTCCGTTTTGCCTCATACAGAGTCTTCCAGGATGTACCCCCAACCCCAACATATCCACCGTAGTTGGCGAACACAAACACCTTCTTAACCATCTGCTCTGCCTTCAAGTTCTCTTTCTCAGCCACTTCCAAAATAAAATCCCATATCTCCCAATTATTAGCAAAAGATCCCAAGTTCCTGTTGGATGTCCTCATCATAAACTCGCACTTGGACTTGAGATCATCCCCTTGTATCGAATGCAGCATCAGCTGATCCGGCAAATGACCGGAACTGATCACCTTTCCTTTCCATGCTGGCTCTTCACTAAGTTCAGACAACAAAAGTCCCAAACTCACCGCCAAGCGCGTTAGGCCATTGGAATCCCTGATGTGACACACTGCCAAGCAGTTTCTAAATTTTCCCAAACCCTCCCCCTGCTTTTGCTGCTTTAGGTACATATCCTCCACCATTGCCTTCCACTGAAGCTCAGCCCCTTCCCTCACATCCCCATCGTCTAATACATAGCGTATGATCTCATTTGGGAGCATAGCATCTGGCTTTATTATGCCGCCATGGCCACTCAAATTGCCTCCTCTTTCTCCTGCTTTTTTCACCTCCTCCAAATACATCATAACTTCAGAGCGCTGTCGTCCAATAAACATGCCTTGACGATCCCAGTACCTGCTCAAGGGTGCCAAAACCTCATTCCTAAGCCGCTCCCACTCTTCTGATTGATAAGATTGATTTGATTGGTCTGATTGATCTGGTTTGCGTGGGAAAAGCCTCCTTGCAATGCTTTCACACAGCAAAACGGCGTGGGAAACACGGGTGTCCTCGGGGTGTTTGCTAATGCAACACCCTGCAGCCTCGCTAACAAAAAGATCAGCATAAGTGTCAGCATCAAGAGTACCATCTTTATCATCTTCGTCGTCGTCGTCTTCATCACCGTCAGTTATATAATCGGATGGCTTCAAATCGAGCTTGTGCTGCTTGAATTTGTCAATATCAGACTTCAACTGCTCCACGAAGACATCCATAACCCGGTCGTGTAAGAGCTTATAGTCTGGGTCACAGTGGAGCTGCTCTGCAGCGTCTTGGCCTTGTTCTATAAGGCGGTAGAGAATCTCGAGAAAGTCATAAAAACCCCCGAATGGATGGGCAATGGAGGGGAGGTTGCATAATAGCGTCTTGGGGTGGTTCTGGTGGAGCCAAAACACAGCCTTGAGGAAGGCTTCCCGATAAGATTTTCCGCTGCTCGGAATAGCAAGGAGATTGAAGATGAGCTTGAGGGTGGTTAGAGGATTGTGAGACCAGGCCACCGGCAGCAGTTGCTTCAGGTAGTTAAGGGAGGCCTGGTTCTGCTGCTGCTTCGTGTCGTCATCACTGTCTGTGTCTGCTGGTTTCACGTGGAAAAACAGATCTTGGCAGGGATCACCGTAGGAAGAGAGGGAAGAAATAGGGGACAAGGAGATCTTCTTGGCCATGTCACCGTTGTATTTGGAGTTGGAAGCCATTAATCTTCTTGTGAGTAGTGTCAGAGGACCGACAACAAGAGTTTTTGAAGTTAGAATGGTAGGAGTAGGAGGAGCCATTACTTTCAGAATCCTTGTGAAAGTGAAACACACTTGGAGCGGCACTTGTTTCTTCATCCCTAATTCCTCAGTTTGAAATTGCAATCGAAAATCAACACACACAGATTGATTAATTCTCTCTCTGTTTTTTGTTTCGTAGACGAAGATGACTTATAGAGTAAGAAAGGGAGTTATAACACGTATCAAATAAAGACCTCACATTCCTTTGCCACTCAAGTGTACGGCATCTGCAAGCAATTTCCAGTTGAGTAAAACTGTGAGAGCTCACAATTATCTTTCTCTAAAAAAAATTAATAAAAGATAATTTTTTTTCTTTTTGACGTCAAAAAAATAAAAGACACAAACAGGAAATTTACCAAAATATTGTCCTTCAAATGACCAATATCATCTAAATTATATGGAACCACACCAAACACATCTAAATTTTTGCAACAAACTCTTCATATCCAAAACATTTCATAGTGTCTGCCGCGCAAATCTCACGGCCTGGAGTTCCGGGCCGAGGGGATGTGCGTTAACACAGGGTTTCCTGCTTTTGGGTGCGGTGCGGTTGTGTGCGGGCGTGCCAGCACGGTTTACGGTGCGTTGATGTTTCGATGAGTGTTGGATGGATGAATGGTGCGCCTGTTTGATCTGTCTTCCTAGTCAAACGATTGTAGCCGAGAGAGGAACTGGTCTCGGCTGTTATTTTCACGGCCTGAACTACAAGGCCGTCGAGTGATGGTGTTGGTGGTGGATTTTGGGCGGTGCTCCGGCGCGCTGCTCAGGGAGCGACGGTCGTGTGATATATGGGGTGAGTGAACGAACAACAAGGATGGTGCTCCGGCGCCTTGAAAATCAAGGGTCGTATGATATATTGATGAATGGATTCTGCTTACAACCTAACACTACTCCTAGGAAAGCAAGTAAAGATATTGAAAGTGCATTACAGAAAAAATAAGTTGCTCCGTGGGAGGCTTGTTTTGGTGTTGAACCCTTTGAATGTAGCTCGAGTCTTGTATTTATAGGAAGAGTCCCTGGATGAGTAATCGAGGCTGATCGTGGGTTCTGAACCTCTGGCCGTGGAGACGCATTTATGGCCTGGATAGCTGGTGAACCAACATCTCAAGCTGTCAGAATTCTTGTGAGAATGTCCACGTCTAATCACTCTGATCTTCATCACCAAATCCTGACTTCAGTCACTTCCCACCTTTCCTCATGCATTAAATGCTACTTTGTGGCCAATGGGTTCGTTGCATTAAACAGGCACTACTTCATTAAATAAAGCCTGGGACCCTGCTGTCACGTGATGATTTGCCTTTAATGTCTTGGCCGCAATTTTGTTCGGCCTCGGCCTCGGCCTACGCTTGAGGCCGGGATGATCATGCCTTAGCATTTCCTTCTTTTATTTTGGGAAGGCGAAATACCCTGGCGAAACGCTTCGTTTCAGCCTCTGCAAACAAGTGCCAGGGCCGAGAGAAAGGGCTCCTTCGGCCAGCTCATGGCCGTGATTTATCAGGCACAAACACATAGCTGATACATCATTATTAAGTAAACTCAATAATTATTGGAACCTGAAATCATAGTATTATCATTGCGTCAAAGTGTTTATTTTTATTTTTTATAGTACAAATGATTGAGGGAGGGGGTTTTACACAAACATTCATGGGATGCATTTCGAACGTCAAAGTTTTAATATAAATGTTTTAATATAAATGATTGTTCGTACCAAAAAGGCAAATATATATGATTTAGAGGATTCTCTAGGAAACCACATTGTTTTACATGCCAAATACAGGAAAACTAAAGATATTTCTAAAGATATAATCTTTGATTATTTCCTAGATTTATACACTAAGCTAATATGGCTAATATTGGTTTTATTTGAAAGGAAATATTAAGTGGCAATTATCTTAACGCCAATTAAGGCGATTTGATATGATATTAAGTGGCAATTACCTAAGACTCTGTTTGGGAGAGCTTCTGGAATGGCCGAAAGCACTTTTTGATAACTAAAAGCGCTTCTGACAGCGTTTGGCAAAAAAGTTTAGAAGCTCTTCTGGGTCATAAAAGCGCTTCCTGGAGAAGCACCAGCTATGTGCTTCTTTAGGAAGCACTCCTAAATGCTTTTCCACGAAGCACTTTAATTTTTTATGAAAATTCAAGATTTTTATGATAAAAACGCTTTTGTTAGAAGTGCTTATGAGTAGAAGTACTTCCTAGAGAAGCAGTCTCAAACGAGCCCTAAATTAGGAATTATTCTGCAATCAGTAGGGATTACAATACGTTTTCAGTAGGGGTGGGAACCGTCCACTTTTCTCCAGTAATTCAAACTGAAACTGAAAATATGAAATTGACAAAATTGCACAGATGCTCCTTGTGCGTCTTGTGGTTTGTGTCCATAGTATATATATGTTCCTCTGTGTGCAACGCGTGTAAGAATAAAAAGGTCATTTCAATCAATCAAATGAATTAAAATTTGATACGAACTAAAATACTGGGCCAGTTTGGCATTGCTGTGCTGTGAAAATAATCGCTGTCAGTTTTGCTGTGAGAGAAAGCAGTTTGAAGTTTTGTAAACTTTTTGTTAAAAGTGTTGTTGGTACTGATTTCCGCATAATCAGAAAATGATTGCCGCATAATCATTATACCCAGCGCCTCTTCAAAACTAATTCTTGCATAATCAGAAAATGAAAGCATCTCATTAGCTACTTTCCCTTATAGCTTTCTCTCACATCAATTTTTAACAATAAGTGATTTTCTCATAGTTTACAAAACGGGCTGGGCTTCCCAAAAATTTTAAAAAATCACTTATCACCCCAAATAAGCAATGCCAAACTAGCACTAAGGCCAAAATATATTTTAATTTGAATACTTTTTTTTTCGTTTTAAATTTGAATACTTAAGTTTAGCATTTTAGTTTACATACTACTTTAAAGTCTTCTAATGGTCTTTTTTTTTTTTTTTTTTTTTTCTCTTGTCAACATTAGCAAAGAAAGTATATGTAGATTATGAGTGGTGCGGAGGTACACCTTGTGTGTTTGTTGTTATTAGTGAACTCTTCCGTATTGGGGTGGCTAATTTTTTTCTTTTCTTTTTAAGCTACTTCTATGTTATAATATATTCATCTTAGTGAAAACGTATAAGTTCATTCATTTTCCAACATTAACACAAATAAGTACATATAAAATAGACCACAAAAAGGTACATATTGTCAAGCACCATGCAAATATTTACGCTAATGAAAATAGAAGAAAATAATAAGTATATTCAAATTACAAATTAGAATGGAATAATGAGATTCGATTGAAATTTAAGTTCAATTGTATATTTGACTTACTTTTAAAACTAAACCACACATACCGAAGACATAAGAAATAAAAATAAACATTTACACAAAATAATGCGAGCAACTTTTTCGGGGTTCATGAGATCTTGATCTTGCTCATTTATAAAATAAATAAAAATTCATCTTATTTGCTTATATAAGTTGAACTAATCTTTTAATTTTGCGGGAAGGGATGAGCTAATATTTGTGGGAATAGGGGGAGTTTATTAAAATTTGTCCAAGGTCTTTGTCTTTTTCCCAATCTTTGTATTAGGATATAGCCCTTTATAGCCTAAGCGTAGTTCCACTACTGGTTATTGTGCTTCCGTAGTTGTATTAACCCTATGTGTTTATTTCAGCAGGGTGGGAACGGTCCACTTTTCTCCTGTAATTCAAACTGAAACTGAAAATATGAAATTGAATAAATTGCACAGATGCTCCTTGTGCGTCTTGTGGTTTGTGTCCATAGTATATATATGTTCAATTGAGTCCTCTGTGTGCACCGCGTGTAAAATAAAAAGGTCATTTCAATCAAGCAAATGAAATAAAATTTGATACGAACTAAAATACTAAGGCCAAAATATATTTTAATTTGAATACTTTTTTTGTTCGTTTTAAATTTGAAGACTTAAGTTTAGCATTTTAGTTTACATACTACTTAAAAGTCTTGTGACGGTCTCTTTTTTTTTTTTCTCTCGTCAACATTAGCAGAGAAAGTATATGTAGATTATGAGCGGAGGTACACCTTGTGTGTTTGTTGTTGCTAGTGAACTCTTCCGTATTGGGATTAACTCCTTGTGGTTATTGTCAAGGGCGGAAAGAGGAATTTATATTGGGGTGGGCTATTTTTTTTTCTTTTCTTTTTATGCTTTCTTCTTCAAATATTCTAGTGAAAATGTATAAGTCAAACAAGTTCATTCATTTTTCAACATTAATACAAATAAGTACATATAAAATAGACGCACAAAAAAATGTACATATTGTCAAGCATCACACAAATATTTACGGTAATGAAAATAGAAGAAAATAATAAGTATATTCAAATTAGTAATAAGTTCAATTTGTATATTTGACTTCCTTTTAAAACTAAACCACACAAACCGAAGACATAAGAAATAAAAATGAACATTTACACAAAATAAGAGCAAGAATGACCTCATTTATAATCCAAGAGAAAATAAGGTATATACTACATGAGGAACTTTTTTTGGGTTCATGAGATCTTGATCGTGCTCATTTCTAAAATAAATTAAAATTCATCTTATTTGCTTATATAAGTTGAACTAAGCTTTTAATTTTGTAGAAAGCGATGGGTTAATATTTGTGGGAATAGGGGAAGTTTATTAAAATTTGTACAAGGTCTTTGTCTTTTTCCCAATCTCGCACTGGACTATAGCCCCTTATAGCCTAAGTGTAGATTCGCCAGTTGTATTAACCCTATATATTGGTATTTATATTTATATTGGTCTTTATAACTGTCGGCCTTTAATCTTGAATTATGAATGCAATCTATTATCTTTCTATCATAAAGTACTTTTAACTAACTACTAGTTACTTTGCAATATTCCCCTTAATTGACTAATTTTATAGTCTTTATAATTAACTCATTAACTCTTTTAATAATGATAGAATATGTTAAAGTAATAATATTTTCATGTTAATCTGAAAAAATATATTACAGGTCTTAAATTTAAGGAATAATATGTGCAAGAGCCCATTAACTAAATTAGTTTAGTTTCTAGTTTGCATTTTCTCATATAATACTTGTATTATATAGGAATGTACTTATTTTTTTTATAAAAAAAAATACTTCCGATTTCTATACACATTTGAAAGATTCGATAAAATACACATATTTTTAAAATCAAACGTACATTACACATATTATATGTTGAAGAATATAAAGTCTCACATCGGAACACTACTACAAAATAGTTAAACCACGACACAAAATAGACGACAGTGCATCTTAAAACCGTCGTTATGTTTTAAAAGACGACGGTATTTTTAAAACCGTCATGATATATCATCTTATACATTACTAGCGTTAGATTGATTTTTAAAAGACGACGGTTGTCACTAACAAGCGTCGTCTTTTAAAACATGCTGAACAAAAAAAATGCCGCTTGATTTTTAAAAGAAGACGCTTGTTAGTGACAAGCATCGTCTTCTAAAAATCAAGTGTCCTTTTTTTTTTTTGTAAAGACATGGTTTTTTTGAAAGAACTGTCGTCTATTATATGTAAAGACGAAGGTTTTTTTTTTAAAAAGGGTCGTCTATTATATGTAAAGATGACTGTTTTTTTTTAAAAAGGGTCATCTATTATATGTAAAGATGACGGTTTTTTTTTTAAAAGGGTCGTCTGTTATATGTAAAGATGACTGTTTTTTTTAAAAAGGGTCGTCTATTATATGTAAAGATGATGGTTTTTTTTTAAAAAAGGGTCGTTTGTTATATGTAAAGATGACTGTTTTTTTTAAAAAGGGTCGTCTATTATATGTAAAGATGACGGTTTTTTTTAAAAATGGTCGTCTATTATATGTAAAGACGACGGTTTTTTTGAAAGAATTGTTGTTGTTTTATTATATAGACGATGGTTTGTGACAAAAAATCGTTGTTGTTTATAGGTAAGGACAACGTTTTTGTTAAAACCGTCGTTAATTGTAGGCAAAATATGACGGTTTTTATTTACAAAAAAGGCCACTTGATTTTTAAAAGACAACGCTTGTCACTAACAAGCATCGTCTTTTAAAACACGCTAAAAAAAGGCCGCTTAAGTGAATTCGCGCTAGACAAATTTTCAGATTTTCCCCCGTTTCTGAAAACCTTATCTCTCCCTCCTTGAAACCCTACTAAGCTCTCTAAAACACCCTCATGAAACTCTCTACAAAATCATCAGAAAATCGATATCAATGAAGGAGTTGAGAGATTGAGGTCTTCGCAGATCCATAAGATGGAGAGGGAGGTTCTGTATTTGAGAATCAAAGCTGGTTGGATGGTGAAGATCTCGATCTCCACGCTCTTTAACGATGATCTCCATCTCAGGCATCCAACTCTCTCATCAACCTCAACGACTTGGTCCGATTAGCTTTCCAATTTCGTAGTCGCGATCTAGAAAGACTCATCGAAATATGTCGCGCAAGCCACTTCAGGCCCATGGCTGTCGTCACCACTTCAGGCCCTCGCACTCCTCTGAAGGTCCAAGCCATATAATTGTCCTAATTTCCTGATAATTGTGAAGATCAAAACCCTAGCCTCCTACCTTTCGAAAGGTTTGATTTGAAAGTCACATAATCTCTCAATACCCTTCTATATCTTGCTAGTGAATTCTGGATTAGTCTCTTTGCGTTTCTGGTATGTTCTTTATCTCCCTGAGATTATTTCGGCTGTAAATCTTGTTCTTTGCATGATGGTTGCATCGAGTTGTGAACCTTGTTAATCCGTTATGACCTTTTCAGCCATATGTATTGCTCTTCTTCTCTGATGACACTTTAAGGTAATAGCTTATCCAAGTATATTACTATTGTGCTTCTTTTGAGAGATCATGCTCTAACTCTTTTTTTTTATTTGCAGATTTATAACTTTTTCTTTTTCAGGTTTTCTATGGTCTTTTCTATGTGAGTCGTATGTCTTTTTGTAGTTGAAAATTTGTTACCTTCTCTTTTCACCATCATTTTATTTATATATTTTTCCTTTTGCAGGTTCTCGATGGTCTTTTTATGCTCATTTTACAAGTTTTCTATGGAAATATGGTCCAATGGTAAAATTTCTCTTCCACCTAATTTTATATGTTTATAATCTTAGCTTTTCTTCTCTCTCTGTCATTTTGATTTATTTATAGGGATGATGGAGGAGACTTCAGTTGTGCATCATTTGTATGTTTGGATGAGGAAGGCTTGGATTAGGAGTACGTAGGTCTTGTTAGGATAATATTGTACTACTTAATTACCATATGTATCAATTGAATATTTATATTTAATTGGTAGGAATTATGTTTGTTGTAGACTAAAGATTGGTTAACTATGTAATAACTATTGAATCTTCAAGTTTTATGAAAGAAACTATTTTTGAGTGTATATATTCATTAATAAAGCATTACGGTTGGTTTTCTAGTTAAAATCGTTGTATAGCATCATAGGAAATCAAAAAGAACTAAAATGTAGCAGTTTGGGAACTTATTAGACGACGGTTTTTATAATAAATCATGGTCTTTACAGATAATTAACGATGGTTTTTATAAACCAACCGTTGTCTTTATAGATAATTAACAACAGTTTTTATAAAACAACCTCTATTATATGTAAAGATGACGGTTTTTTTAAAAAAAGGGTCGTCTATTATATGTAAATATGACAGTTTTTTTTTTAAAAAAAGGGTCATCTATTATATGTAAAGATGACGGTTTTTAAAACAAGGGTCGTCTATTATATGTAAAGATGACTTTTTTTATTAAAAAAAGGGTCGTCTTTCCTACAATACACGATGGTTTTATTAAAAACTGTCGTCTTTCCTCCTATAATTAACGATCTTTACCTCTAAAGAACAACGATTTTCTTTAAAAACCGTCGTCTTTACAGATAAACAACGACGGTGAAAAGCCGTCGTAGTTTGACACCCAAAAAGATGGCGGTCGATTTAACGATGGTTTTCAAAGCATTACAACGACGGTGGATCTCCGTCGTCTATTTCGTTTTTTGTAGTAGTGGAAACTTGACTAAATAAATTACAATTATAATAAGTGGTTCCACTCCTAATAACACTGAGCATTTTGTGATAAAATCTAACACTTACTGGGCTTTGTAGGTATATGTTAAATTTCATAGAGATGAGTCATCGGCCCACTACTAGCAACATCGATATTGTCCCCAACTTAACCACCTACAAAGCCCAGTAGGTGTGAGGTTTTATCACAAAAGGCCTCGGTTATTTTATTTAGTTAAGTTTCCAATATGGGACTTTATATTCTTCAATACGCCCCCTCACATGGGACCACCACATAGTGGGTCACACGTGGAGCCAGTCCACATCGCAGTCAATCATTCTATTATTAGTAAAACCATTAATTATATTTTGTATTTTATTTAGTCAATTTTCCGATGTGGGACTTATATTCTTCAACATTATACACATACGTGCATATTCTTCACGTTTAATAGATGTGTTTTTTTACAAAATTTTCACTAATACAAAAAAAATTCATGTATTATGTAACACCTCGTCCCAAATTTTAATTTTAATTTGATTTTACTTTGTGCGAAATTACATTTTTGCCCTTGGGGTATGGGTATTTTGGTCACTTTTTGTTTGGGAATGGTTTTGAGAAATCGAGTGGCACCATTGCGTAGAGCTCGACAGTATGAGTTCGTTGATATAACCATTATTTTTGTACATTTTTATTATCTTTCTCTTAGATCCTTGCTATGTTCTTGAGTGAATTTAGTCCATTTTTACTTAGTTTTGTGTTTTACTAGGTTTGAAGAGTAAATATGGAAAAGCAAGTAAAATGAGCAATTTTGGGATTGAAATATGATGTGCAATCCAAGGAGCATAATTTCCTGTGCAGATCAGTCAACTTGATAGAATATACTGTACTTCCTCATAGGATAGCGAACTAGATGTTGAGCCTTATATCGTTGGAAAGATACAGATATTAACTTTCTGTAGAATTTTGCGGTTTGTGATTTGGACATGTGTGGAGAGAGTTGTACCCGTTTTAGTACAGACAGTTCGGACAGAATGTATTCAGCGGGTTTTGCAAAATAATCCTTTTGAAGTTCAATCCTTGGAGTCTAATTTGTGTCAATTGCATTTGGAAAATGTCTACAAGGATGCAAGGTTCTTTTCTAAGGTCTGATATTATATTTAGTAGGATTTTGGAGGCCAACTCATCAAGATTATTGAAACCAAACTAGGAAAGCATAGTTACCAAGTAAAAAGAGGATTTTATTTAAAGACATCAGCTTTTTTCATCATTCGGGCACAATAGCAAACTAAAAATCCACACATCACATAAAGCAACAAACGAGAACTCAAAGATGCAGGCTTTGCCACCAAAATCAAAGATGCAGCCGTTGCCACCAAAATCAAAGATGCAACCTTCGCCGACTTTGCCTGGGTTTTTCAAAAAAGAAAGAAAAAAAAAAAAATAGAGGGCAAGGGATCAACAGGGAAAGCAACTGATGAGAGTGAGGCTCTTCGAAATCAAATGGGTATCTACGGTGATGTGAGATCGTCTTCTTAAAATTAAAGAAAGATAATTGCTATATATATTTATAAGTAATTATCTTGGTTAATATATATATATAATTTTATTTTATATATGTGTTTTACATATATATCTTATTTTATTATATATATATATATATGTATATATATTAGTAAAATAGTTCTTGGTAATGTGGTTAGGTGTCAAAGAAAAAAAATGTTAAGTAGCAAGACTATGATTACTAGCTTTATCAACTCACCAAGAAGAATGTTAGAATAGGATTGGAGGAATTGAAGGAGTCACAACGTGTCTTATAAGACATTCTTCTTTATCTGCAAGACTACATTAATATCTATATACATTATTTGGATAGTAAGTATATAAACCGCCAGTACACCATCCAATAGGAAATGAGTAGTTGCAGACTTATTCTTTGTATATAGGTGATTAGTTGCACAACAAATGAACAAAGAAAGCTAGAGAGAAATAGAGGTAGAGAGAAGTAGAATTGTTAAGAAAAAGAGTGGGAGACTGAGTTTGTGAATGCGGTGAAAAATTGGGAAACACCTTACATTTCAAGCCAAAGCTTTGGTGTCAAGGTAAGGGTTTCTTGGTGACCTTTTACAAAGATTGATTTAATTAAATTTTGTGAGCATTATATTATGCATGGTATTACAGTTTGGTTAACATTCCTTGTTATTGGGTGTTTACTAGTTATTAATTATTTGATCAATGTTGGTGTGATTATATTTTGATACATGAGATAAATGAAAGGCATAATTATATCATGTCATGGAAATTGGTTGGAGTTCTTGGGTTGGAAAGATACTAATAGAAAAGAGGGTAATGAAAATGATCTTTTGTGTAGTTGAGTCTAACTTTTGACATGTACCAGATCTCAGGGATCCCACAGTGCACATGGTTTTTATTAGGTGATGTGGGACTAGCGACAGGGAGTTAGACAAGATGAGTAATAAAAGAGGAATTATGGCATGATTGAAATGGGTGTTAGTTCATATAAATGGGCATTCGGGACCAAGTGGTATAAGCATGGTATGGGATGTCCAGGTCTGCTTGTCCAGTTATATGAATTAATGGGAATAGATGAAAGGCATTCATGTATTATTATTAATAATGTGATATTTGGCTGTGTGATTGTATATCACTTAATTTAGTTATATCAATTTACCATGAAAAGGTTTATGTCCCTACTGAGTTGTGGTTTCACTCACCCCTAATAGATTTTGCAAGTACTGAACCTGAAATCTAGAGTTTGTGATGATTTTGTCATATCTATAGAGTGTATTGTGTATATAGCTTGTGGATGAATAATGAGCTACTCTTTTAGTGAACTCTTGAGTAGTTCTAACTTGTAAAGTAATGTAAAAGTTTTAAGATTTCAGATGTTGTCATTTCCGCTGAATATTCTATGTGAAATATTTATTTTATTTATTTAAATGTTTCTTCACATTTTAGTTATAGTTTTTATTAAATTCTATAATTAAGGTGTGAATCACGTCTTAACCCAAGGTTACATAAATCCTTGAGTTGGGGAGTGACAAGTTGGTATCAGAGCCAGTTTTACGGTTTCATTAAATTGTTTTGTTATTCACTGACCTGTTAAATTAATGTTTAGGATGCAACCCAATCAGACTGATGACACATGGGAAGGGTTACAAATGGGACCCGATGGCCTCATCCCAATAGACGAAGAAATATATCACAGTCGTCTACGCAACTAGGCTTATGTGGATGTAGTTAATGAAGTTGTTAATACAGGATATAGAAGGATGTTTTATACACCAGAGATGTAGAGACTGGTTGTTAGACATCGATTGCAGGCCAACAATATTAGGAGTCAATATCAATTAAATATTGAAGCACACTCTTACAACCAAGTGTTGGAAGATGCTGCGATTATAGCTGCTGATATTTGGCCACTACCAGGGATAGACTTACCTTATATTCCAGAACCACAAGGGTTAGACTTCCCCATGTCCCAGACCCAGGAGATGAAGCATATTTGGAACTTCTGGACCTTGATGCTCTATTTGCTGAATCTGTTGTGTCAGCTGCTTCAGTGGTTATCACTGAACCATAAAAGTCTAATCCAATTGTCATCAATCTGAGTTCTGATGATGAAAATGAATATCCTGAGCATGTTATCCCTCCCGCTGATTATAGATATTAGTTCTGATGATGAATAGATTCTCTCAAAAGTTTGACTAATAAAATAGATAGTGTGAACCTAACATGCTAATTTTGGTATGGTAAATTCATATAGTTTTTGTGGACAACCTATACAACAAAGGCCTAGAGCACCAGGAGCAGCAAGGAAAAGTGATAGAGCATAATGAACCTGCCGTGATGGAAGGTACATTTTTAGTTTTCAACTTATATGTTAGAATATTGTTTGACCCCGGTGCTACAAATTCATTCATATCTCTTTCGTTTGCATCTATTCTTGGGCTAGAATATGAGTTTATGAAATCTTCATTATTAGTTGGATCTCCATTGAGTAAATGTGTCGAAGTTAATAAGGTGTGTAGATCCTTTATAATAGAGATATCATATCATAAACTTGTTGTTGACCTGATGATATTAGAATTCATGGTGTATGATGTAATATTGGGGATGGACTTGCTTACCGAATTTAAAGCTATTCTTGATTGTGGTAGAAAGATGGTGACTATGACTCTCAATGAAGGGAAAACATTCAGTTTTTATGGAAACATGAAGAGTTGCAAGCCTGAATCAATCTTGGATAATAGAAATTGTAATTATTTGAGATTGATTGCTCACATGACTAATAAGGATCTGGGTGATCCCAAACTTGAGCTTATTCCTATAGTGAAGAATTTTAGTGATGTTTTCCTAGAAGAGTTATCGGGATTACCCCCAGAACGTGAAGTGGAGTTTTCTATAGATATCTACCATGGCACATCACCTATCTCTATACCTCCACATCGGATGGCACCAGCAGAGTGGAAAGAACTTAAAACACAACTCCAAGAACTTGAAAGAGGTTTCATTCATCCTAGTACCTCACCATGGGGTTTCCTGCACTCTTTGTGAAGAAAAGTGATTAAAGTCTAAGAATGTGTATTGACTATCGTGAACTGAATATAATCACCATGAAGAACAAGTACCCATTACCTAGGATTGATGACCTTTTTGATCAACTGCAAGGTTCCCGATACTTCTCAAAGATTGATCTTCACTCTGGTTATCACCAATTACGAGTAAAAACAGAAGATGTGTTGACCTCCGCGAATCTCACGGCTTGGTGCTCATGGCCGAGGGGATCTGCGTCAACATAGGTCGTCCTTCTTTGGTGCGGTGCAGTTGTGCGCGGGCGTGCCAGCACAGTCTACCGTGCGTTGAAGATGATGCGATTGGGTGGATAGATGAGTTATGCGCCGATTTGAGTTTAACTTTCTAATCAGAGCAATTGTGGCCGAGAGAGAAACTGATCTCCGCCATCAGGTTCACGGCCTAAGCTACAAGGCCGTTGAATGATGGTGTTGATGGTGGGTTCTTAGGTGGTGCTCCGGCGTGTTGCTGGGTAGCAACGGTCATATGATATATGAGATGAACGAGAGAATAACAAAGATGGTGCTCCGGTGCCTTAAGAATCAAGGGTCGTATGATATATTGATGAATGGATTTTCCTACAAGCTGTCACTCCTCCTAAGAAAGCAAGTGAAGGTATTGAAAATGCATTACAAGAAGATAAATGACATAAGCTAAATGATAGGAAAATATAATCTGCTCTGTGAGAGGCTTGTGTTTGGTGTTTGAACCCTTTAAACATAACTGGAGCTTGGTATTTATAGGAGAAGTCCTGAAGGGGCAGCAAGGCTGAAAATCTGCATGATGAGGTTGATCAGAGCTAGTGGGTAGTCGAATCGGCATTTGGAAACGTGAAGCATGGTGGTGTGACCCCCATAAATCCCGGCCGCCGCCCTGATCGTGGGTTCTGCGTCTTGGGCCTTGGAGGAGCATTTAATGCTTTGGTCTGAAGGTTGGTGACTTAACTTTACAAGTCGTAAGATTTTTGTGCCTAATCACCCTGATTTTACTCACCATACCCTGACTTCAATCTCTTCCCCTTTTCCCTTACACATTAAATGCTCTTACGTGGATCGTGGGCCCTGTTGTTAATAATATGTTAACTCGCAATTGTACGGGGCAATTAGTAGTATAGCAAGACAAGTACGAGGTCGTACCCACGAAGACTGAGAAGTTCAAATTAGTTATGTACTTTAGATTACCAAATTCAAGAAGTTAGGAAGTTAAATCTAAAACAAAATTTAAAGCAAGAGTGAGTTTGAAAACAAATGCAGCAAGATTAAAATGAACTTTGAAGTGAGAATGCTTGTGATTATAGAAAGAAATGAACAAACTGAAATTGCAACGGAAAGCAAGTAAACAAAAGTAACAAAGGGTGGTTTTGAAGGTTAAAGCACAGGTTTGGAGACTAGGGCATTCGATTCACCATAACAATTCAATTCTGGGTTATAAAGATTCAAGTAACAAGTCTAATTCAGATTCAAAGATTGATTCTAGCTAAAGTATGATTAGGCCATGGTGTTTGGTCCTAACCTTGTGTTCCTAATTCCCTAATTTGATCATTTGTTGTCTAACCTAAAATTAAGCATTAGGAACTGTTGCGTAGATTTAGCTCCACCAAAATGGATTAAGCTGCATCCTCAACTTGTGATACTCGCAA
>NW_018922162.1:34443-94409 GCF_002207925.1 Prunus avium | reverse complement strand
AATTGGTTGATGCACTTCACTAATGCATACAACACTTGCATTATAAAATCTGAATTGGTTGATGCACTTCACCAATAAATCCCACCAGCAGCCCTAGCTCATCTTCATGTCACCATGACCAAGCTTCCAACCAGCTACAATAGCTCATGCCTAGCTCACCATGACCAAGCTTCCAACCAGAAACAATAGCTCATCCTGAGGTCAGCATGACCAGCAACTTCAAGGGCTTACAACTTGGGCTTCTCTTAAGCAAATGACGACTTTAAGATGTTCATTGTGAAGTTCAGAATGTGTCTGATCCAACCACACAAGTATTGGCCCAATCCAAGCTTGGATGAAGAAGATAAGTCCGAAATGAAATTCTAACTCAGTTTGCTCGCTGACAAAAATCCATCCTGAGCATGGATCTGTGTTTGCTAGGTGACGGACTCCAGATTTATCCAATGGGGCCGAATTTTGGATATGTTATAGTACACACCCATTGGAACAACTTTCATGAAGGATACTGCCTCATCCGAGCTGTGTAGGTTGCTGAAACAAAGCTTGCAATATGACCTACGGAACTGGACTGGCAGGGGGCTGTAGCCAAAAATGAGTTTGTCTTTAAGCTCTTCTTCCCTTCATCCAAATTAGGCCTTAACATGCTTGAATTGCATGAATTATGCTCTCATGCTCCTTTGGCCTACAAAACACACAAAGGGAGACAAATAACATAGAAATCTAGGAAACTAAGCAAAAGAAGTAAGTAAATTTGGGCATGTATATGTATGAAATTATGAGCTTAACAGGCCCCCTACTTTAGTCAGAGGCGTTACTTCATTAAATGATGTGTGGGACCCTGACGCCACGGGGTGACACTACTTGACTTTCCTATTTTGGCCATGTATATGAGGAGTTATCACTCCCTTCATCCTCGTCCGAGATTACCAAGGCCGTGATGGCTTTGCCTTCACAGCTCACCTTTGTCTTACGAGAGAAAGTAAATAATGACTTGCCACGTTCGGCCTATTAGAAAGTGTTAGGGCCGAGAGGAAGCTCCCTCGGTCAGTTTTACCGGCCGAGATTTATTAGGCACAAACAAGATGTATCGAAAACTTCATTTCGAATGCGATACGAACATTATGAATTCCTAGTAATGCTTGTTGGATTGACAAATGCTCTGGTGGTTTTCATGGACTTAATGAATCGAATTTTTCGACCTTATCTAGATCAATTTGCGATTGTGTTTATTGATGATATTCTCATTTATTCATCATCTCAAGAAGAATATGAACAACACTTGTCAATTGTTCTACAAACATTGAGAGAACACAAGTTATTTGCCAAGCTCAGTATGTGTGAATTTTGGTTGACAAAAGTAAAGTTTTTAGGACATGTTATTTCAAAAGAAGGCATCCCCATGGATCTTGCAAAAGTAGAAGCAGTGTTGAATTTGAAACAACCAAAAAATGTTCATGAGATTCAAAGTTTTCTTGGTTTGGCTGGCTATTATAGGAAGTTTTATCAAGGATTTTTCTCGGATAGCTAATCCAATGACCAAGTTGACACAAAAGGGAGTTAAGCTTATTTGTGATGATAAATGTGAGGAAGCATTTCAAGAGTTAAAAACTCGATTGACAACAGCTCATGTGTTAATTATACCATAAAGAGGTAAAAGTTGTATAGTATATACTAACGCATCATTACATGGTTTAGGATGTGTTTTGATGCAGTCTGACCGAGTTGTTGCTTATGCTTCTAGTAAATTGAAATCACATGAGAAGAATTACCCGACACACGATCTAGAACTGGCAGCCATTGTTCACGCATTGAAAGTGTGGAGACATTATTTGTATGGAGAACGTTTTGAACTCTACTCGAATCATAAGAGTTTGAAGTACTTATTCACTCAGAATGAGTTGAATTTAAGACAAAGGTGTTGGATGGAATATCTAGAAGATTATGACTTTGATTTACATTATCATCTAGGAAAAGCTATTGTGGTGGCAGATGCTTTAAGTCAAAATCCCAAAGAAGTCATAGCCAATTTATATGATCAAATGTTGAAGATGGTAGAGTCTCTCTATGATTTTGACTTGTAAGTAGGTATGCATGAGGATTGTCCATATCTATGTAATTTAGTAACTCATTACTAAACGTGAAAGTGCTAAAATCTTTATGCAGGCAATAACTTTGGAAAAGTGAAAAATCAAAAAGAGACAGGAGATACTCGAGTAATGGCCTAATAGTTATGGATAAGGCTCTTGGACTATGGAGAAATTTAATTAAGACACCCAAATACTACTTAAAAAAAAAAAAAACAATTAGATAATAACAAATAATAATAATTAAAATATAATTACTAACTCAATATAGACTTCTCTGTAGGCCTATCTTTTTCTTTAATTTTTCTATATGAAATAATAATTAAAATATAATTACTAATTAAAGTAATTCAAAAAGGCTAAGATATTACTTAATTACATATATTTAATTAAAAATTAGGAAAAACGAGTATAGCCGAACGGCTATACGATTTCATAAAAATATTCAATAAAAATCGGGTATAGCCGGTCGGCAAGCGCCAAACAGGTGACGCCGCGCGGCTGTACTATTTTGGAAAACAATTTAAAACCGTGTATAGCCGGCCGGCTATACTATTTTGGAAAACAATTTAAAACCGTGTGTCTATACCATTTTGTTTTAATATATACTATTTTTATTCAAAAATATGTGAGAATTATGTGTATAATTCGTGAATTTTGTTTGTCTTATTGAAATTTTTGTTAAAAAAAACGTGTGTACGTGTATAATACATTACTAAACGTGAAAGTGCTAAAATATTTATGCAGGTAATAACTTTGGAAAAGTAAAAAATCAAAAAGGGACAAGAGATACTCGAGTAATGGCCTAATAGTAATGGATAGGGCTCTTGGGCTACGGAGAAATTTAATTAAGACACCAAATACTATTTTTTTTTAAACAATTAGATAATAATAATAAATAAAATATAATTACTAATTCAATATAGACTTCTCTGTAGGCCTATATTTTTCTTTAATTTTTCTATATTAAATAATAATTAAAATATAATTACTAATGAAAGTAATTCAAAAAGGCTAAGATATTACTTAATTACATATATTTCTTTAAAATTTCAATAAAAATCTAGTATAGCCGGGCGGCCATACTATTTATATAGGGGGACTGATTTTCCCACTCTCTTTTTATCTACTTACACTCCATTTTTCTAAAAAAAAAATGAGTATAGCCGAACGGCTATACGATTTCATAAAAAATTCAATAAAAATCCAGTATAGCCGGCTATACTATTTATATATACATTAAAACCCGCCCAGCATAAGCGCCATGGGCCACACTAGTACGGCCGAGCGGCTATTCTATTTTGGCAAACAATTTAAAAAATAGTATAGCCGCGCGGCTATACTATTTTTAAACACAGTTAATGTCGTGTGGCTATACCATTTTGTTTTAATATATACTATTTTTATTCAAAAATATGTGAGAATTATGTGTATAATTCGTGAATTTTGTTTGTCTTATTGAAATTTTTGTTAAAAATACGTGTGTATGTGTATAATACAATACTAAATGTGAAAGTGCTAAAATATTTATGCGGGTAATAACTTTGGAAAAGTAAAAAATCAAAAAGGGACAAGAGATACTTGAGTAATGGCCTAATAGTAATGGATAGGGTTCTTGGGCTACGGAGAAATTTAATTAAGACACCGAAATACTATTTTTTTTATAAAAACAATTAGATAATAATAATAAATAAAATATAATTACTAATTCAATATAGACTTCTCTGTAGGCGTATCTTTTTCTTTAATTTTTCTATATTAAATAATAATTAAAATATAATTACTAATTAATGTAATTCAAAAAGGCTAAGATATTACTTAATTACATATATTTTTTTAAAATTTCAATAAAAATATAGTATAGCCGAGCGGCCATACTATTTATATAGGGGGATTGATTTTCCCACTCTCTTTTTATCCACTTACACTCCATTTTTCTAAACAAAAAGGAGTGTAGGTGGATAAAAGGGGAGTGGGAAAATTATTTACCTTTATATATACATAAAGACCCACCCAGCACCTACGATGTGCCAAACTAGTAAAGCCACGCGGCTATACTATTTTGGAAAACAATTTAAAAACGAGTATAGCCGCACGACTATACTATTTTTAAACACAGTTAACACCGTGTGGCTATACCATTTTGTTTTAATATATACTAATTTTATTCAATAATATGTGAGAATTATGTGTATAATATGTGAATTTTGTTTGTCTTATTGAAATTTTTGTTAAAAATCATGTATTTAACATGAAAAATACCTGAGTGCGTGTATAATACATTACTAAATGTGAAAGTGCTAAAATCTTTATGTGGGTAATAACTTTGGAAAAGTAAAAAATCAAAAGGGGCAGGAGATACTCGAGTAATGGCCTAATAGTAATCGATAGGGCTCTTGGGCTATGGAGAAATTTAATTAAGACACCCAAATACTATTTTTTAAAAACAATTAGATAATAATAATAAATAAAATATAATTACTAATTCAATATAGATTTCTCTGTAGGCCTATCTTTTTCTTTAATCTTTCTATATGAAATAATAATTAAAATATAATTACTAATTAAAGTAATTCAAAAAGGCTAAGATATTACTTAATTACATATATTTAATTAAAAATTAGGTAAAACGATTATCGCCGCACGGCTATACTATTTCTTAAAAAATTTCAATAAAAATATAGTATAGCCGGTTGGATATACTATTTATATATACATAAAGACCCGCCCATCGGCTATGCACCACGTGCCAAACTCGTAGAGCCGGGCGGCTATACTATTTTGAAAACAATTAAAACCACTTACCATTGGTTCTACCCCACCAAACAATAGAAGCTAAATTAAAAAAAAGGGAAGGAGTTAAGTTCTAAACTCATTTTTTTAATGATCTAATCTTCTTCGAAAACAAAAACTAAGTATTGCCGTTCGGCTCTACTATTTTTGTTTTAATATATACTAATTTTATTCAATAATATGTGAGAATTATGTGTATAATACGTGAATTTTTTGTTAAAAATACGTGTATTGAACATGAAAAATACATGCGTACGTGTATAATATATTACTAAACGTTAAAGTGCTAAAATCTGTATGCGGGTAATAACTTTTGAAAAGTAAAAAAATAAAAAAGGTACAAGAGATATTTGAGTAATGGTCTAATAGTAATGGTTAGGGCTCTTGGGCTATGGAGAAATTTAATTAAGACACCCAAATACTATTTTTTTTAAACAATTAGATAATAATAATAAATTAATAAAATATAATTACTAATTCAATATAGATTTCTTTGTAGGCCTATCTTTTTCTTTAATTTTTCTATATTAAATAATAATTAAAATATAATTACTAATTAAAGTAATTCAAAAAGGCTAAGATATTACTTAATTATATCAATTTATTGTGAAAAGGTTGATGTCCCTACTGACCTGTGGTTTCACTCACCCCCTAACAGATTTTGCAGGTATTGAACTTGAAATATAGAGCTTGTGATGATTTTGGCATATCTATAGAGTGTATTGTGTACATAGTTTGTGGATGAATAATGAGTTACTCTTTTAGTGAACTCTTGAGTAGTTCTAACTTGTAAAATAATGTAAAAATTTTAAGATTTCAGATGTTGTTATTTCTGCTTAATATTATATGTGAAATATTTATTTTACTTATTTAAATGTTTATTCATATTTTAGTTATAGTTTTTATTAAATTATATAATTAATGTGTGAACTAAGTCTTAACCCAAAGTTACATAAATCCGTGAATTGGGCATGACAAGCGGCCACCATGATGGAGAATATTAGGAAGATGGGAGGCCTTTTCAATTTTCATGAAGCTCCGTGTAATATGTCATAACCTGAGGAAGAGAGTGGGGTGGGGCTGGAATGGGTGGGTGGAACAAGAAGGGGCGGGTTGTGCGGAAGAAGGGGGTGGGGTTGAGTTCTTTTTTACTCGAAAATACAAATATGTATTTAACTTTTATATTTTTAAATGTTATGTTTTTCTTATTGTTTACCTATATATTTAACGAAAAATTAGATGAAATTCACAAAACATAATGGCAAGGGCTAAATTAGCCATTTTAATTAATTCGGGTGTTAAATTGGTTGACTTTTTATTTGGGGGGGTTAAGTTCAATTGGTGTCCTAGTTCAGGGGGGTGTAAGGCAATTTACTCAATTTAAAAAGTAAAAGAAAAAAGATATTTTAAAGTAATTTTTTCTTAACCATTGGATTAAATCAAATGGTGGGTGACCACACGTTTCTTGGACCCGAACATGATTGATCAACCATAACCCACTACTTTTCTATTGAGTGCAAGTGAATATTAAAATCTACTAGCCTCTTAGCACGCACTTCTATGCTTGTGAGAGGCTTTTTTTGAAAAATTTTAAATTTATTTTAGAATTTAAAAAGATAAAAAGTAGTTGTGTTCCATAAAAATATGATCTATTATCTGATTTTTCTTTTAATTTTAATTTTTCTAATATAAAAAAGTGTAAATTTACCATATTTTCCTAATTTAATTAATAATTTCAATTTTTAATATTTGCATTAACCAATAGTATTTTATGGTATTTGAAATGTTTTACCATTCTCTTCCTTTTGCTTTATATATTAAAACCTATGTAGAAAATAATCATATTATTTGATAGTCGTACTCACACAAACAGCCTACCATATCAAAATATACGACGTCGTTTATCTCCTAAAACCCCACCATTAAAACCCCAAAATCTGAAAAAGTCTGAAGGGTAGAGAGGGCAAAAAAAAAAAAAAACCCAAAAAATGTCCTTGGACTCTCATATAGAGAGTGTTCTGTGGACCCCGGACCAAATCGCCGCCCGAGTCTCCGAGCTCGCCGCCCAGATCTCCGCCGACCACTCCCCTCTCTCCGAGCCCCTCGTCCTCGTCGGCGTAGCCACCGGTGCTTTTCTCTTCCTCGCCGACTTGGCCAGGAGCCTCCGCCTCCCCGTCACCGTCGATTTTATCCGCGCCGAATCCTACGGCTCCGGGACCGTCTCCAATGGGTCCCCCAGGATTTCCTCCGACTTGAAGCTCGACGTATCCGGCCGCCACGTGGTCCTGGTACGATGTTACCGTGCTCTGCAACTTCTAGTTGTATAATCGCTTGCATGTTCTTTAAAGCTTGAAAACGACGCCGTTTTGTTTCTTTTAGGTTGAGGACATCGTGGATTCGGGAAGCACAATTGCCTGCTTGATTGCACACTTGGAAGCAAAAGGTGCTTCCTCTGTGTCAGTCTGCGCTTTCCTTGATAAACCATCTAGACGAAAGGTTCATTTTCAGCTCCTTAGCAAGGGAAAATTCTACCGCGGTTTCGAGGCATGTATCTTTCTTTTGTTTTCTCCCTATTTTTTTAATTAAATTTTGTGTGTATGTTTGTGCCTGCGCTTGTTTTACCTATGCTGTTTTGTGAATTATTGCAATTAATTGATATGAATGTGAATATCATAGACAAAATGGGGTTTTAGGGGTTTTAGGTTCTAGCTGATTATGGTGAATATCATAGACAAAATGGGCATTATATATTACAAACAAGAATCTGCCCGAATAATGGTCCTGCCCAGATTGATAGTGTGATAACATAACATCTTGTTTACCCCGAAAAGGACCCGCTGGCCATTTGGCGTGGTGTTTGGCCGTGGAGTTTGCTTGTTGCGATTGCGAAGGCGTGCCACTGTTGGCAGTGAAAAACTCCAACAGACTGAAAATGGTAAGACTGGAAAATGCGCACCAATATTGACTTTAATCAATCGATTGTGGATTGGGTGGGGAGCTGGCCCAATACAAGGTTCTTTTCTATGCCCCAATTAAGAGGACTTCAATATTCATCTAGTGTGAAAATGATAACTGACAGAAGTTGAAATTGAACGGTAATGGAAATGACAGAAGTTTTAGACAACTTGAAAGAAAAAGGAAATACATAAACAACACGGCCTGAAGATTTCTCTATTCAGATCTGGTACATAAAATTAAAATGGAGATTGAAGATTTCTCTATTCAATCTTGTACAAGGAAATATCATACCAAGAGTTGGCAGAGCAAAATAAAGATAATTCCTCAGGAGTTGTCAACTGGAAAATTCAGAGAATGAAAAAGGAAGGCTGTTTCAAGCTTTTGAGCTGGGTTTATAGACGTTGAGTCTGGTTTTTGTTGGTTGAGTTGTGTCTTTTGCTAATGATTTCTCCTTCAATTTATAGAGAATGGAGGTCGTTGAGTGGACCAACAGTCAATTTGAAGTACCCACTTGCCATTGGTTTTGGTGAGTGGGTTGCTGAAAATACAAGTAAACCCAAAAAAGTTGCTAAGAGACTTTGATGTGATTTGACAGAAGTTGTCACTGTTAGACTTAAAGAAGTCCAAAGTATTAGTCCACTTGCCATTGATTGGTGAGTGACAGCCAAAAGTAGTTGACTAAAAGACAAAAAGAAATGTAGAGATAATGACCACCATCTCTATTTCTTTCTTTATTCATTCTTTAAGTCCACTTGCATATTATTTTATCCTTCTTTCAACCTTGATGTAGACTTTTCACGTGTATGTTGGGCTTTGGCTTTGTTTTAATATTCTTCATCACAGAGAATATTAAATTGTTTCCATCTACCACATCTTCACTTTATTCTTCTCTGAATCCACCAACTGGTGATGAAGTCTCTCCATTGATAAAGTGAAACTTGATTTGCAGCCACTGAGTTTCTCCTCTGAACATGCCTTGATGCGTAATAAATTGGGAAGGCTAGGTTGATCCAATTGCTGCCAATTTCGGATATGTTGTTCTCCACATAAGTAGGAACAACATTCATGAAGAACTTAATTCCTTTTGAGCAATAGAAAATCTGGTTTTAGCATGGTTACACATGACTTGTCGTCACAGACTGCTCTCACGAACAGAAATCATGATTAATGCTCTGAGGATTCAATGCTTGTGCAAATGAAGCCAAATTCGGATATGTCGTAGTAGACATCCAAATGAACAACTTTCATGAAGAACGAATGTTCATTTGAGGACTGGAAACTGGCCCGAATTGGGCCATAATTAGGCCCGAATTGCCACTGTTATCAGCTTTCGCTGTTGCTGGTATGCTTCTGATGTTTGATGTCGCGAGGATTCCACATTTATCCAAATGATCCCAAATTTGGATATGTTGCAGCAGACGTTCTAATGCAAAACTTTCATGAAGAAAGATAATTCATTAGAGCATTGGAATTAGGCCCGAATTGGGCCCGAATTAGGCCCGAATTGCTGCTATGAGCTTTTTGCTGGCGCTGTGCATCTGGTGTTTTCAGCTCTTAGGACTCCACATTTGTCCAAACAAACCCAAATTTGGATATGTTGCAGTAGACGTAGAGATGAACAACTTTCAAGAAGGATGAAACTTGATTTGAGCCCTGAATTTGAATTTTGGGCCCACTCCATCTGACTGCAGCAATGCATGTCTAGCCACATTTTGGCCATTTTGATGTCCATGGAAAATTATCTACCATTTTAGGCAAAAATCCAATTTTTGGTACAAACACATCTCAAAACATGTTTTGAGGTTTTCCTATGTGTAAAAACGATTTGTCTATTTCCAAAGTAAGAGGGGAATGGACATTTTCTTGAAAGAGATTCCAATAACTGTTTTACGTCTTTGAGTGTGCGCATGGCGCCTCGAGCCTTTGATTATCTTGACGAAAATCCGATTGTTGTGATTAGCGCATCAAAGCTATTTCGTCTGTTGGATCTGTATTATTAGTTTATCGGGTATATGTAGAGTCATTCTTTACTAAGATACTCAAAACAGGACTTGATTTTCAGCCATGAAATCATGAATAAGCCACTGTGATGATGTGTAATGATATGTTCCTCTGCAGAACTCTTGAAATGCTCTCAGAGAGAATTTATTTGAAAGTAATGTGTTATTTGCAAGCCATATACCTATATGCAGAAAGCATCAGGCATGGCCCTTTTGTGTTGTTCATTGTCTTTGTAAGTCTAAGTTTTGTTTCGCGTTGCTTTAAAAATTCACTTAAAAGCAATCAAAATTGTCTGTTTATTTGTTTTTGCAGTGTCCAGATTACTTTGTTGTGGGCTATGGAATGGACTTTGCTGAACTTTACAGGAACTTGCCTTATGTTGGTGTTTTGAAGCCTGAGCATTATAAATGATATGATTTGCTAGCCACCGTGAAGAAAACATTGTACTGTTAGCAATAGGAGATGATAAAATGGAGATGGGTGGACTTACGTTCCAGCATGTAACTTTAGATGATGTTTGAAATTACTGTAGCATCTTTACTGAATATAATTCACCATTTTAGACTCCATTCTTTTGCACCCATAATTTGATACCTGTTTGTTTCTTCCTAACCTTCATGTTGGGGTAACTTGCTGCACCGTGGAGACCGTTTTTCCTCCTTTTCTCTTTAGGTTGCAGGATGATTTCTGGAACAGTTGGAACCATACTTTGTGAGTTTCATGTAATTTTATGTATTAATGCCCGCATTTCACGTATTTTTCAATTACACACCATATTACTAGCATATTATGTACATACTTTTAAGTGTTATTGAAAAATAATGTAAACAAAAAGTTCACCTAAATAAAATCATGATCAAAGCACCTCCAATCTATTGCAGGCGCATTCCTTGTTTAAAACACCACCCACGTACTTTAAATTTCATGAATTAACTGAAAGCACCCACCCATACTTGTCAAAAACGCCCTTTGGTAATTGCCCACCCACTGTACGATTTTGATGATCAAATACGGGAGTTTATTGGCACCTCCGATCTAAAAGAAAGCTTCCCCAACTTGTGAAATCCCCCACGGTGAACGGAGATCATGATCGACCGACCACGGTGACATAGCTCCATCTCTCTAACACTTTTAGGAGAGTGTCTTGCTCATGTCTACCAGTCACTTGAGAGGATGCAACAAATTTAGAGGGTACAACCGTGAGTGATATCACCAAGTACCATTGCCGAGGCAAAACAAGAAACTCCAGTGTTTGGCGGAAGTTAGTGTATATTTTAAGGTTTTCAATTGCTGAATACTAAACAGGTACACTTTGTTCATTGACCCGAGGGGTGGGGGTGTGATGTATCGAACGAACTCACGAACTCACGAACTGATAAATATGAAATTTGTAAAAATTGATGGAAAATGAAAAGTTATCAAACCGTAGCTCATTTGGGGCACTAAAGAGACGATTTACTGTGCAATTCTTAAAAAAAATAAGCTTTTTTCTATCAACTTTAGTGATTTTTGATGCCTTTAGTGGTTAGGGTTTACTTTGTTCAACAATGGAGGGGAGACTGATATAAATTTTAATTTTTTGTATAGTCATTTTATGTTAGGGCAAATTAGTCTTTTTCATAGTAAAAATTTAAGGCAAAAAATCATCATTGGTTCTATAATTTACCTATTTTACCACTTTGGTCTTCGTAAGCACAATTCTGTCAATTTTGTTGATATAGTTTTAAACCCTCATAATTCAAGGACACGTTACAAATTTGGGCAAATTCTATTCGAAATGCCCCTTTACGTTAGTGACACATGCTTACTCCGCCACAAAATTGAGGTTTCTTGAATTGCAGATATCAAATTACAATAATCCAATTGCTAGAACTAAAACCACATAGACAAAAGTGAAAATTCCGATAAATTACAGAGAACAAAACTAATTTTTTTTTTTTTTTTTTCAAAACTTGGCCGAGTGGGCTCGACTCGTTTGCTGGGGGTTGTCATGTCGGGAGACTATGAAAGGGTTTTATCACAAACTTAGATATAAACCGCAGAGATAAGAAAATACAACATCCATCATTTCTGAGAAAACCGAAAAATTACATTGCAAGGATAAAGCCATGGGAGGAGTAGCAAGGACCCTTCTCACTTTCTCTCTCTCCTCAAACCTCTTCTGTCTATCACGCCTCCAAGCAGCCAAACGCTTCTCTCTCATAAAACTGCCAAAAACCACCAGGGTTTTAACAGGGTTTAGGCCTCTTTGCACTGCCACAACCACAACCATTTCTATCCCCGAAAGTGCCATTGAAGCTGAAGACCAAGAAACCCAACCCTTGAAGCACTCGTTGCTTCTTGAGAAGCTGAGACTCAGGCACCTCAAAAGCTCTGCTAAACCACAAACCAAAACAAGCGCAAATCCAAATGGGCCTGCCCAGAGACAGAGTGTGGATGGGTTGGGTAAGCCAGAGAATAAGAAGAAGAGGGAGGTTGAGAATTTTGGGGGATTGGGCCTGACTGAGGAGGTCTTGGCGGCTGTGAGAGAGATGGGTATTGAGGTTCCTACTGAAATTCAGTGTATTGGAATCCCAGCGGTGCTGGAAGGGAAAACTGTGGTCTTGGGTTCTCATACCGGGTCTGGCAAGACTCTGGCTTACATGTTGCCTCTTGCCCAGGTACTTTTTCTTTGATTTTTCTTTTAAATAAACTGTCTTGGATTACTTTTTACTATGTGGGTCAGTTAAACTTTTGAATTTGGTGTTTTCTTCAGATGTAAAGCTCTAGAATTTGGATCAGTTATGTTGGAACATTGATTTGATTGTGTTTTCTACCACCTTGTATGCCACATTTTTGTAGGTTTTAAAATGTGATTTACTGAGTGGTTACATGTGCTTTCTTGACATCCACCTTTTTTCCAAAATCCATATTTTCGTATCTAGTTTATTGGGATTATTTTGGTTACTTAGATTTTTCTCTACTTGTTCACAGTTTCACCAATTTTTAGAATGTTTTTTAATAGAGATGGACCAATTAAAAAAGAGTTAAAGCATTTATGACTCTCTAAAATAGAGAGCATGATTGGAGTTTAAATTTTATAAAGAGCTCCTAAAATAACTTTTATACGTTTTTAGCTAAAATTTAACTAAAAAATAGAGAGCATGATTGTGGATGCTCTAATAGATTATGTTATTCTATCAAAACAAAATAAAAAATGTTATTTTTCAAGAAAAAAAAAAGGAAATCATTTGAGAGTATGATGCATTTTATTGATGTTGTCCACTCTTATTTTGAAAGAAAGCAGAATAATGATCTTGCGTATGTTACAACTAGAATTAATCAGAGGAATGCTTTACTCTGTTGATTTTTGTAGCTGTTGAGAAGGGATGAAGCAGAAAATGGGATTCAAATGAAGCCCAGGCGTCCTCGAGCTGTTGTGCTATGCCCCACAAGGGAGCTGTCTGAGCAGGTTCTTATATAGTTTATTTAGAATTGGAACCATCCCCTATGGACTCTGCATTTTCTATTGACATTAGGTGGGTTTTTTAGGTCTTTCGTGTTTCCAAGTTTGTCAGTCATCATGCAAGATTCAGGTCTACTATGGTAAGTGGTGGAGGTCGGTTGAGACCTCAGGAGGATTCATTGAATAACCCAATTGAAATGGTAGTCGGGACCCCTGGTAGGGTTCTTCAACATATTGAGGATGGCAACTTGGTATACGGTGACATCAAATACGTGGTATGTGAAAATGTTTATTTATTTAGTTCTTTGATAAAAACCACACTCTAGTAAGTTGTTGTTCCAGTTTGTGATGTTGGTAATCTCTTAGTAGGTGTTGGATGAGGCAGACACCATGTTTGATCGTGGTTTTGGTCCAGACATTCGCAAGTTTCTTGTCCCCTTAAAACATCGTGCATCAAAACCTGATGGTCAAGGGTTCCAAACTGTTTTGGTCTCTGCAACAATGACAAAGGTGTGCTGACTTGCATTTCCATTTTATTTAATACATAAGAAGCTAAAATTATTATCGGGGGCTATAGAGACCAATTGAAAGTGAAGTGTTCCTTTCCCACGGTCACCAATCAGGGGCTATGAATGAGCCTAGTAAGCTTTGTTCATGAATATGTAATGAGTCTCTCTCTCTCTCTCTCTCTCTCCCACCCTCCCCAAACCCCATGCCCCCAGGCCACCGTGGCCATAATAAGAGTAATGATTATTCATGCTTCCAGAATTGATTTTGTTTTACATAACTTTGATCTTTTACATTTGCAATAGTATTAAAGTTGATGTAGCACATCATGCCTCGTGTTCCCTCAAATTGTAATTTAATCTAGAATTTGTCTTATAATTTGCGTATGATATACTTAGGTTTTCCAAATTCAATATCAAGAAAATTGACTTAGGAGGGTTAATTTCTTTTACATGAATATGTACGTGTTCTCTTTTGGGATTGCTCAGGCAGGGATAGATTTTCTTAATTTGATAACAAGGGACTTGTCATAGGAAGGGCAAAAGTCTGTACATGAATATGGAAGCATTTCTTTGGGCTTGCTTGGGTAGG
Organism: Prunus avium; assembly: GCF_002207925.1. The sequence continues at coordinate 80,030 of NW_018922162.1, read as the reverse complement.
GACGGATATCGACTAGCTATTTTTAGAAATACCCAAAAGCCTGCCTCTATGATTTTCAATAATTTTTGTATATTTCCAATAATTTTCCGTTAGACTCAGAGATGTGTTAAGAAAATGCCTTCGGTACTATTCTTGGTATTGAATGATTTGTTGAAAAAATAATAGCAATATCCTTTATGCATACCAAATGCAGAGCAGATTATATGTCTAAATTTCCCTAGAGTTCTCCAACTTGATTATATAAGTTACACCATTAGAATTAAAGGAGCAAACTGTGAAAGACATGGATTCTAATGAGATATCCAATTCATTAAATAATTTCCTAACGATGCTGGTTGCACAATTAATCTTAGCTGCACATCCATACGGGGAGGGGTGATCAATTGAGGATACTCCCGATTGATACATACATGAAACCTTTAAAAAAGAAGTCATCCACTCTACATACCAAATCAACCCAGAAGTCACTTTAGAAAAATGTTATTTAACTTTGACAGTTGTAAGCTAGCCAATTTCTTATGCTGAAATTGTCTTCGATGAAGACTTGACCTTGTGAGATTTTGCAGGCAGTGCAAACCCTGATTGATGAGGAGTTTCAAGGAATATTGCATTTGCGCACATCCTCACTGCATAAAAAGATTGCATCTGCTCGACACGATTTCATTAAGCTTTCAGGTTCTGAGAACAAGCTGGAAGCATTGTTACAGGTATAATTCTGTGATGCCCTTTCTCTTTTTCATTCTTCACTTATCAACTGGTGGTTATGTCTCTTGACAAGAATAATTTGAAAATAGAGTATGTAATTAATCTCATGAAGAGTATCGTCCATTTACAGTTCACACTATTTGTATGTAGGTTAACTTAAAACCATTGGGATGCATGGAAGTCTTTGTTTAATTTGCTCAATATAGATATGAAAGTTTCAGCCAAGAAGCAAATCTTTACTTTGACAAAGTTATAGGAGTAAAGAAATGCAGTCTAAGAAATGATCCATTTCATGCTGTTTTGATTTAACTGACATGATACGTGTGCTTTGCAATTGGTTGTGTGCATCCTTAGCGATTAGTTAATAAATATGTTGGGGACGCCTAGTATTAAAAAGTCAACAGATAAACCGAAGGTTAACACAAACATGATAGCTGTATATTTCACTAACAATGGTGAATGCTCTCTGCCATTGGAGATACAAGCCCCTACAAAAAAAGTCGTAAGCTTTTGATTTAGATGTATAGAGAGTTTTAATAGTTGAAGTTTTATTGTGAACTATGCCCAGTTGCATAGTCCTGCTGGATAAGATTGTTGATGAGAGAGACCAATTTGAGTGGCAATTCCGGGATCTTGTGATAATTTGTTATAAGTTTAAGGTTTTCGGAGGGAAGAAGAGGGGTTTGGTGATAGGAGATGTGCTGTTCTGGAAATCCTTTGGGTGGAGAGGAATAGAAGAATCTTAGAAGGTGTAAAGGGGAGGATGTGCACTATTTATGAGGCAGAGTTACTTTGTGGTCTTCTTTGCAGGCTTACCTTTCCTCTGAGTTTAGGGGCTGGTCTTTTCATTCTCTTTTTTTCGACTTGATTGTTTTCTTTTTTTTATTTTAGTGTTGTCTGCCTTGTTTTAGATGCAGGGATTGTTATTTGTACGGGACAAGGAGTCCCCTGTGTGGTATAATTTTAACGGATATTTGAAAGGATTTATATGTATATTCCTTAATGAACATATTGGTGGAACTTCAATTTCTTAAAATACAGCTGTTTCTTCCTCAGTAAGAACACAGCATCACAGCTGAATTTTTTTTGGAATGGCATAAAAAAGAATTTGCTGGTTAACAATGAAGTAAATTTATAAGTTATTAAAAGTCATAATTATATATTTTTTTGAGACCATTTATAGATTGGTAGTATTGAGGGTTGAAGCTGAATAATCAAGTAACATTTTAAATCATATAACTGCATGACAATCCGAGATTTATATTTTAACTGTAAAGTTTATGGGGTTATTTAAAATGTTTTTATATGTATTTTTCTTATGAACAAATTTATGGAACTTAAGGTTTCTAAACTACATATGTTTCTTCCGCTTTAGAAAATAGAAGTTTTTCGTCTTTTAAAATGCATCTGTTTCTTCTACATGAGGAACATAACATAGTGCCTGAATGCTCTGAATGGCATATCACGGCATTGAAATTAAAGACATTTTATGGTATCTATGCAGCTAATCTAACTTAATTGTTTCTAAAAGAGGCCTAGAATTTTATACGGGTATTGATCTGTATTCTTTTAATCCTGGCTTATGCACCCATGACTTAATGTAGCTTTTCTTCATGATAGTGTGTCTGTATTGTAGCAGTCTAACAATAGAGCACTTGTGTAAATTTTGTGGTGAACACAGGTTCTTGAGCCAAGTTTGGCAAAGGGAAATAGAGTGATGGTGTTCTGTAACACATTAAGTTCCAGCCGTGCTGTGGATCACTTTCTCCATGAAAATCAGATCTCGACTGTGAATTACCATGGGGAGGTGCCAGCAGAACAAAGGTGAGACAATAAAAGATATTACCTCTCATACCATTTCACTTGTAATGTCTGCATGTTTCCACTTCAGATAGAGTCCATAGTATCATATCTGTTTCTGCTACAATTTTTGTAGAAGAGGATGCCAATTTGCATTACAAGTTTTAGTTTAAGGTCTCAGATCCTAGTAAAAGAGGTTTGGTATCTACACTGCATAGTTGTTAGTTTAGCTTGAGGTTTGCAGAATGTGTTCATACCTTCTGTATTTTCATGGTCTCATTTACTTTTTCTGGCCTCTTGCAATGGAAAGATGCACAAAGTGATGCTGACAGGATTGTTTTGTTTGCATTATGGGCAGCTGGATTTCCTTTTTGTGATGACATGAGATATCTGTGTCTCATTATTAATCAAATTCTTTTTGTGATGACAACTTATTTTCTGTGATTTGGACCATATTTCATATATAGCTGTAACAGAGGTTTTTTTCTTGACTAAACTTAAGAATTAAATGCACATTTGTCTGTTGCAACGGTTGAATGGCTTCTTCTTTTCTTTTTGTTTTTTTGGTGTCAAGTGAATGGTTCATACTGAATTCAAACCACACTGGTAAGCCTGTTATACTTTCTTGAGTTTGAGTTTCTTCTGCATGCCGTTGGCTGAAATTGTTGGCTTCACAGCACCGGTGGTTAAACTTATTAATTTGAATGCGGTGTCAAATAGAGAAGGAAAATATTTACCAATATTGTCCGATCTTTGGCACACTGTTTGCATGTAAGGGATGAGAACTATGAAGCTTGGATGTATAGTAAGGACACCGTAACACATACATATACAGCAGCTGATTGAAATCGAAGTAGTCTATTTTACTATTTTCTGCGTATGCCAAGAGTTGGTAATTAGATTTTATATACTTTTTATTTTCATTCAGTAGGGGAGGAGTATTTATCAATATCAATTTGAATAATTCTGTAATTGCACTGTAGTTTTTCCTTTTTATATTGAGAATACGATGTTACAATTGTAGTTGTCATAAATTTTAGCTTTAGTTTTCTTTTAATTTCCTCCATTCTTTCCCTGTTCTATGTTAGAAGCATATATATAATATATAGCTTGCTAGAGAGTTTGGCAATATTAGATGATGCAGAGGACTGTGAATCTGAAACATTGATTAGTTTGATTCTTGCCCGAATATTTGGTCCAGATTCAGTCTGGAAAAATAACCTTACCATATGGATATACATATACAGTAATGTTCTCTTGTTAGACAATGTCTAGCAAGAGAAATAAATAAAGAAAATTACCGAACAGGGACCTTCAGTCAGTTTCTATGAATTGATCATTTCAACAATTAATGGTCTTGTTGTTCTACTACACTTCAACCATCGTACATCACTAGTGTTCAATTTTAGTGCTTAGCCTGACTGCAATCTTTTAACACTGCAACACAGGGTTGAAAACCTCAAAAAGTTTAAGAGTGACGATGGAGATTGTCCCACATTAGTCTGCACAGACCTGGCTGCAAGGGGACTGGACTTGGATGTAGACCACGTTATCATGTTTGATTTTCCCTTGAACTCTGTAAGCATGAGATATCAGCTCTGTTTTTCAGTATCTACTAATTTGACATTATATTAAAGACCTATTTTTCTTTCCTTTTTCTACTTTGGAGCTTAAACTTTTACCTCTCTTTGGGCTTTTTAGATTGACTACCTTCATCGTACTGGAAGAACTGCTCGTATGGGTGCAAAAGGTATACATGTATTTTCTACTTGCACTTCTAAAAAAGATGTTGTTTCCTTACTTTTTTCATTAGTGAAGTTTGTAAGAGTTAACGGGAATGCTTCATCTGTGCTTGACTTCACCAACTCTTTTGCCCTGTTTGTTTTTAAATATTTTTTTTATCAATTCCATGCAACAGATTTTGAGTGGACAAGATATTGCAGGGAAGATAAGATATCTTTAATATTATGACGTTGAATAAATAAAAAACAAAGAAACTATTGAAAGTATTCCGTTGTAAGATTAGTTTTCACTTTGCACAAAACAGCAAAGAGGAAAATGAAAGAAAAAAAAGACACTTATGTAAAGTGAGTCTTTTGTAATGTTACACCTTCTCTGTAGTATTCATTTGTCCATTTGCTGACTATCTTTATACCCGATGACGGGACGATTCTATGGAGTGATTCTCATAGTTTGTGATAACCATTTTCTTTTTGTTGTTGGTATTGTACAGCAGGTCTTATTTGCCGTTATGTCAAAGTATACTCTTATGTTTTCTTGTAATAATTGCAAAATTAAGATAATTATTGTAATACAGGGAAAGTGACAAGTTTGGTTGCAAAGAAGAATCTTATGTTGGCGAATCGAATTGAGGAGGCAATAAAGAAGAATGAAAGCTTAGAATCGCTCAGTGTAGATAGTGTCCGGAGGGACATTGCCCGTTCCCGAATTGCTCCACTGAAAGGAAACTTGGTAAGAGTCTCAAATCAGAAAAATAAGAGCAGGTCAGCATCTGCTCCTGCAAAATTCGGAAAAGCATCTTTTCAGGCATCAAAGTCGGTAAAGCCTTCCAATGCAAGCACCTCAAGAAAAGCTTCTTCCAGTGCAAGCACCTCAAGAAAAGCTTCTTCCAGTGCAAGCAGCTCGAGAAAAGCTTCTTCCAGTCCAAGCAACTCAAGAAAAGCTTCTTCCAGTGGGAAGAGGCAACCAGAAAGCAGAAGATTGAGTGCAGTTAAATCAACAGCTTCGAAGTTAAGCGTTGTTGGGTTTAGGGGACGGGCATCTTGGTCTGACAAGAGAGAATCAGTGGCGTCTAGCTGATTGTAGTCGAACTTTTGGATCAAGCACCCTTTTCAGAGTTGCCCCTCTATAAAATGTGCATATTAAAATGTTTTGTAATATTAAATCTTGAATGCTTTAATTTGCAAAAGAAAAGAAAAGAAAAAGATATTCTTCTTGTCGGTCTTCCCTCGATTTTTTTCCATTTCCATCAAATTATGTACTTTGGTGCTTAAAATTTGCTATGTAGTTAAATAAATAGCATCAGATGATTTTAATCTTGTGAAGAGGCATTGATTTGAAGAAAGGAAAAGGAAAAGAAAACTTGTGAAAGAAGGCATTGATATGTCATTCAAATTGAAGCCTAAAGAAATTCCAGTACACTGTCAATATCCTGAATTGGCAGACAGATTTCTATGAATCAGAGATCTGTGTTGTGGTCCCCGTTTTGTTCTTGTTTACTTCCAGGTTAAACGAGGAGTTTTGTCAGGCTTGACGATGTTCCCATCAGAGTCGTAGATTATGACACCAGAAAAATCTGGTAGCTGACACTTACCACCCATGAGTATGTTCTTCTGCCAGACTGAGTCTTCTAGCTCACCACTATGAGTATCCTCCATGTCTGCATCATAGTTTCCGGGTTGAATATGTTCAATAACAGGATCATCTTCAAAAAAGTCAGCGCAAGCATTCCAACGACGACGCCATTTATGGGAATGGGATGCACACATGAGCAATGCCATGGCACAAAATGCAAGGCTCATCGCGGCCAGGCCGACTTGAAATGTGCTTGGTACATGGTGTGTCAAAAGAAGATGGCGAGCCATGATGAATTTGAAGATGGAGATGGACTTATGGTCTCACAGTTTTATATAGTTTCAGAATTGCCCAATAGGAGTTGTTGAAATTGGAGAATTTGTTAGGATTTATATATTGTGTGGTTTTGGTAATCTTTGACCTCCACTGGTTCCGTAGTGATTGATGTGCCTTTTTCCTTGATCGTTAGTTGACATTTTGGTGAGTTTGGGCAACAACTTCATCCACCAAAAGTACTAATTTCATTAAGAGAGAATACTTACATATAATTTTAAAGCAATCTTTTGCAGCAAGAAAATTTATAAACTAGCTTCATTTGATTTCTTGATTTACCTTGTCTTTCAGAGTTTCTTCAGGTTTCTCTTCATTCTACGTTGTTCACATTCCATCGTTCTCACAAGCCATTCAGGTTTTCTATTGGAGCGCACAAGATATCCCCCCCACTTCTTGGATGGCAAAAATCCCCACCGGGTCAGGTTCCCATTGGGTCCCCAACCCTGATGGGAGTAGATTTCGGGGGAAACCGGGGACAAGTACGGGGATCCCAAAATTTAAAAAATCCCCGATTGGTGATGGTATTGTTATCCCCATCTTCGAACCCACCCCGACAAGTCATATTTATTTTGAATTAATAAATATCTATATATATAAAGCAAAAGGCAGAGAATGGTAAAACATTCAAAATACCATAAAATGCTATTGGTTAATGCAAACATTAAGAATTGAAATGATTAATTAAGAGTGCTGCTAAATGAACCCTAAAATTAACTGAGTACACCCTACTACTAAACTATTTATTGAATTACTAATTTATCCTAATATAAAATGACCAAAAAGAATATATTAAATTGTAAAACAAATGTAATTTTAATGAGCACACTCTAATTTTAATAAGAAAAGGCCACGAAATGGCAAAGCCATGAGGGAAACAGGCAGACAAACACTTATCAACCTCCATTGCTTCTTAAGCCTCATCTTCTCTCCAATAATACCAAACCCGCTTTAAAAACCACCACCAACATCAACCACCCAGGCTCTTCTTGGGTTTAGGGCCCTTTTTTCTTCCTCTTCCTTCACGACTACCACCATTTTTTTAGAAACAGAAAGCATCAAATATCCCAATAAAGACTCAAAAGATTCTTGAGCAGTTTAGACTCAGAAAACTCGAACTTCTGCAAACTTTTGCAATTGTACTAGGTTCGAAGTTACAAAAAACATACTTCTTATATGTTATTTGTGTTGTAGCTGCTAAGACAGTAAGAGAAGGTTCAAAGACCAAGTATCTACGAGCTCTTATGTACCAATACATGATACAGTGGTAGGGGAGCCTAATAATAGGAAATAGATTTTATCTGTTGCCAATGCAAAATTTTAGCATAATGAACTCTCACAACCGGTGGAAGCACACAAACATTTGACTTGGCATAGCAAACTAATTTTAAATTACATTTAAAAAAATGTAATTTTAATATATTGAATTGTGATAGATTGTATTAGGGTGTACTAGGGGTATTTTTGGTAGTTAAATAAGGTTTACTTAGTTAATTTTACAATTTAATTTAAATATTAAGGTGTACTTAGATCATAGGGTGTACTCAGTTAATTTTAGGGTTCGTTTAGCAGCACTCTTAATTAAATGAGGATAATATGATAAATTCACACTTTTTCATATTAAAAAAATTAAAATTAAAAGAAAAATCAGATAATGGATCCTATTTTTATGGAATACAACTACTCATTATCTTTTTTAATTCTAAAATAAATTTAATTTGTTTTTTTTAAAGCATCTCGCAGGCAAGTAAAAATAATAAATATTTTTGTTACAAGGTATAACAATTTCTTTTAATATTTGATCTTGGGGATTGATTTTGGTTTTTGGGTTTGTCGCGTATTTTTGTACTGGAGTGCTTCTAGTTTGCTTTCCCTCTCACTTTCTTAGGGCTCGTTTGGGAGTGCTTTTGGAGCAGCGAAAAGCGCTTATAAATGGATGAAAGCGCTTCTGTCTTTTAAAAATAGTGTTTGGCAAAAATTACAAAAGCGCTTTGGGTGAGATCCAAAAGCACTTGGAGTGGTTTTGGAAGAAGCACTTGAGATGTGCTTCTTCTTAAAAGCGCTGCAGGACAAAAACAAGGGAAGCACTTGGATCCCTTTAATGAAACTTTTAAAATGCCGAAAATACCCATATTTAATTTTTTTAAATGCCCAAATACCCTTTCTTTTTCTTTTTTTACAAAGAGCTGTTTGTGTGCATCGCTTGGCAGCCATGGATGATCATTTTGTAAATTCACTCGTTTGTTAACTGTTTCAGCTTTCATGGTCTTGCAGTACCCAAGCAATGGAACGAGATTTTGGTGGTTTTAACTTACCCAACGTTTCCATTTCAGCAATGAATTCTCCATGTCCCTGGGTTTTATCAGAGCACTTCCAACTATAGCTAAAGCTACGACAACAATTATCAGAGCACTTCCAACTACAATAGCTGCAACTCCCCCAGCATTCAACAAAGCTGACTTATCAAAACTTTTGACTTGGCAATCCAAATTCATGATTCTCCCACACAACCTTTATTACCAGCAAGTGATATTTTCGACAGATTCTGGCAAATACCAGTCTTGGGAATCGGCCCTTCCAACCTGTTCTCTGCGAAGTTCAAGTAAAACAGATTCTTGAGGCTGCATACTTTCTCTGGAATCTGGCCAGAGAGCTTGTTACTTGAAACATCAAAATACTCAAGTTGCATCATATTCCCCAGGTCTGGAGGAATTTCTCCTCTAAACAAATTTGCATGAAACATCAAATAAATGGTGTTTTGACTGAATATAAAGTAATATTACATATACTGTAGACACTACCATATAAAGATATCTAGTTTTTATTTCCTATGTTTATTATAATATTTTGGGGTTCTTTAAATTTTTTTAAAGTACTTTTAAAAGCGCTTTTACTATGTTAGCCAAACACTCAACAAAATATCTAAAGCGCTTTTATGTAGTGTAAAAGCACTTTTAAATGTGACATCCAAACGACAAACTACTTCTTTGTAGAAGCACTTATGTCATAAGTGCTACTGGCATAAGCGCTACTAGCATAAACGCTTCGGGAAGAAGCACTCCCAAACGAGCCCTTAGTTGTTTTGGCTATATTCTTATAACTTGAAGAGCATGCAAGATGAGAATCAATTTGAAGAGCATGCAAGATGAGAATTTTATTGTTTTTGCATAATCAATTTGACGAGCATGCAAGATGAGAATTTTTTATTTTTTATTATTTCAGATTTATTATGTTATAAAGCATAATGATTTTTTTTTTTAAATACAAAATTCGTGGAATCGGGCAGGTTTGAGAGGCATTCCCCAAACGGAACGGGGACGGGGATTCCTCGAAAAATTCTACCCGATATATGGACAGGAATGAAGGCAGGGATAGAGAACGAACACGGGGATGGTATTGTCATACTCGTATCCTAACCGGCCGGTTGCCATCCCTAATCATACTTCATGCATGCAAAAGATAATCATTAATAGTCACTTGGTACCATGTGGTTGATGGGTTTTGCTCTCGGGATGTCAATGGATGCTAGCATATTCATAACTTACATATGAATTATCTTGGTAAGACAAAAATGGATGTATTCCACACTAATTCACGTTGTTCTTGAAGAACTGTCATTTCTCTCCCCTGATAGTCGGCAAATTGTCTTGTCAAGGTGACGATAAGATTGCAAAACATGTGATAAAATGCGAGCACAACCAAAACTGACATGAATTTGAGTCAAGATTGAGCCAAGAGAAACCTTAGCCCCTTCTCTCTCAAAAAACACTCCTAGAGCCATTTTCACTTTGAGAATGGAGGGAAGCCACTGTTCTTCCTCCCCTCTCCCCTCTTCTCTTCCTCCCTTCCTCTCTTCCTCTCTTCCACCATTTTCAGAGACAAAAGGTTTTCCTTATTTGTCTTTGTTTTGTTATGATTTTCCTCCAAGCATCACAAGCAATTGCGTCTCAGTGTCATATCTCCACCTGCATTTCAACATCGGATCTCCATCAACATCCTTTTTGCGGTTTCTTTATGTTTGGAAGTTGCAGAGGCTCCTTGGGTTCTCTGTTTAGTTTTCACCTCTCCTTTTGTGAGAGCTTTTCATCTCTCCTTTGTGAGAGCTTTCATCTCGTATTTGTGAGACTTTTATATGTATTGTTATGACTTGGTTTTTTCAAGCTTTATCTCTTTTTGATTATTTTGAGTTTGCAATCTTCGTTGGGATGCCTATGCTAGAGTTTTTTTTTAACCTACGTGATCGTTAGTGGAGGTACACCATTTTGTCTTAAATTTGATGTTAGGTCATTCTGTTATTGTAATGGCCCTTTGTGGCTAGTGAATTTTTTGGCTGAATTACGAATGTAATCCTGTAATTTCTATTTTAAAAAAAATCGATATCAAGTTGAGTCGACCTAAGATAAGCATAGGTCTGCGAGATTTATTCGAGCTTAGAAATGAGCTTGAGTTTGAGTAATACTCTTACTAAAGAAGTTTATTGACTTAAAGTCTAATTTTTATAAGCAAGGTTTTAATTAGTGAGCCGAAACCGAACTCGAGCTATCTCATAAGAGCAAGTGCAGCACAGCACCCAAGCCCTGGCAACAGGCCCCCCAGGCTTGATTTCAACCTCTAGTGTGCAAAAGGTAGCTCGGGCAAGCCCACATGCAAAATGGACTGGGCTGTTGCCCCCAGGCTACTGATGTCAACGCTTGATTTTCAATTTTTTTTTATTGTTGGTGCTTGTATTCCACGCGCCAATAGTAAAAAAATTTGAAAATCAGCTACTGACCCACCAGCCCACATAGCCCAATGGCTACAAGCCACGTAGCTTCTCCTGGAGCCTCCGATCAAAAAATCTTGCCCAATCCAACAGCTATCCAATTTTTGGCTAAAAAAAATTGAAAAAAATTATCAAACCATTTTTTTAAAAAAAATCAAAAAATTCTAGAAATTTTTTCTATAAATACCTACCAATATTATTCACTTTTCACACCAAATCTTCATACAAATTCATCTCCTTCCAATATTTTTCACTTTCCACACCAAATTTTCTACTACAAAATTTCATTTGTGCAAAAATACAAATGGCCTCTTCCATCGAAGCTGGAGGGTCGTGGACAAATATTCGAAGAGGTCAAAATCTTGGCGACAAGGTAAAAAGAATTAATTGCCATTTTATTCAATTTAATATCATTTTTTTAATTATATATTTCTTGCATTTCCAATTTAATTTTTTTAATAGATTATTCAAGGCAAAACAAAAAAGAGGAAAACCATTACGCATGGCTCCTAAAGTGAACAATGCCCGTAGTCGATTCCAGTGGTGCGTTCTGTGTCGGAAATAATTGTACTATTACGTCATTCGAAGGAAAATACTCCCCCACATCATGATCCAGTGAAATCGCCTCCACCAATAATACTTGATTATGTCAGACTATGAGGACTGGGAGTATTTCAATTGTATGATGAGTAAGATGTGAATTTTATAATAAATATGGACACGTGAAACCGAAAATTTAATTTGAAAATTTTATCCGAAAATATAATCTGAATTTTTAGGTGAGAATTTTATAATAAATATTGACACGTGGCAATCGAAAATCTTATCCAAAACGCTTATCAAAATTAATGATTTAAGTATAAAAAATAGAAAATAAATTAAAGTGAATAGTAATTGCCCTTGCCCTTATCTTTTGGGGTGGAATCAAAAAAGACAAGGCTGCCAGTATTCATATGAATAGTAACAAACTTTTGCCTTACCCTTACCCTTTGGGGTTGGAGGTACTCTAAAAAGTACGAGTTGATTACCAGCTCTTACATAGAGATTGATTAAAGAAAAATACTATAATTTTTTTTTTTCCTTAAAACAAATTGAAAATTATTTTGGTTTAAATATTTGTATACATGAGTTTAGCTAAGTTGAGTTCGAAGCACCCTTTTCGTAGTTTAAATTAAATTAAAGTAGAATATCAAATGTTCACAAAGATATTTTTTAAATTTTGTCAAATTTTTAGGGTTTAATTGGGTAGAGACTGATGATGGGGGTTTTAAGTCTCTCCTCTCTTTGCTTTAGTAATTACATACATTTCCTCTTCTGCAAATTGGGAGAGAGAAAATGCATCATCAACATTCACAAGCTTCGCTCTGCAAATTGCTTTTCAGACGCTCTTTCAATGTTTCTCCAAACCTCTTTTCCCTCAACTCGCTCACAACGAGTCCGGCTCTGTGCGTTTCGGACTCAGCTCCATTGCCGAAACCCAAGACTCCTGAGCTTCTTCTTCACAAACCCACCACAAATTCCCCTCATTTTCTTCACCCGACGTTCTCAAACTCACCGACCCAGTTCATAAATCGTCATAATCTGAGACAATTCAGCGGTGGGGCGGATGGGTTTGATCAGAACAAAGAGGTGGACATGATCAACCTCAAGTTTGCAGAGGCAAGGGAGGAGATAGAGATGGCCATGGAGTCCAAAGAGACTGTTTATTTTGATGAAGAGGCAGAGTGTGCTCGAACTGCTGTGAAGGAAGTGCTGGACCTGTTTGATGGGCTATTGGCTAAGTCGCCGGAGGACAAAAAGGCAGCATTGCAGAGGGCGATGGGGCTTAAGATTGAGCAGTTGAAGGCTGAGCTGAAACAGTTGGATGAGTGATAATGAGGTTGGTGGATATGAGGTTTTGCCCCTTTTTTTGTATTTCGATAAATTCGTTTATGCTTTGATTATGTATTTCTGATTTTTGACGACAAGTTAGGCAAAGAGTTGGTGGTACTAAATTAGGGATGATTCTTTGAATAATTGGCTGTTTTTATTTTAGAAGAAAGGAAATAGATTATTCAAATCTTGCTAATTGTGGAAATTGGTGTACTCTGCAGTTCATGTTCTAAATTGCGTTCTTGCTAATTGTCTTGTGCACTGTTCAGAAATTCTGGGATTTTATACCATGTCTATAATCCTTTTGTTTTTAGTATCATTTATTCTAAGAGTAGATGAAACCAGTCAACTGAATGGTATAAAGAGTTATTAGTGATATGGTGCCTACTTATTTTGCGGGGTATTTAAGTTATATTGGCATTGTTATTTGTAAAGGAGAAATCCATTAGATAGGACCTGGCAATTAGATCCTATTCCTACCAGTAAGATTAGTTGCTACCAATCAAATACCCAGGAAAACCAACTAAACAAGTTAGTTCATTCCAGAAACATCTAGCAACGGTAAGGATCTTACTTAAGATACAAGTAAGACACAAATGAAAAGTTTTTTTTAAAGCCTGATGGAGCCATTGCCTTGGCCAAAACAATTGATTATTTTTCACCAGAAGCCATATTTTCCAGTCTCTGGTGTTGAGGACCCAAAACCTATGCTGCTGCATGATCACAACCATACCCTAATGTTGTCACTCTGCAGAAGGAAATGTGCTAACATCACCCACTACATCAGTTGGTACTCCAGCATAGGAGCCCCGTAGGAAGGAGCTCAAGAGAAGAATCAAGGGAGCCTTTTCTGCTAAAGGATGATCACATGTCCTCTTTCCCCACTTAAGAAAACTACAGTATTGTCAAAGCCACATAGTACATGATACTGTGAATGCTCTTCACATCTTATAATTAACTTCAATATGCTAATATTAACTACTACGTGCTCAAAAGAAAATAATTAATATAATTCAAGGTAGAAATTCAAAGCACAACAGTCATCTTTTTAATTTGTTAGTTGATCTTAATGCATATATTTTTTTTGAAGACCTTTCCTATTGAGAGGGGCGATAACAGACTAAACTCGCACACTTTACACAGAGGCTAGGACTCGAACCTAAGACCTCACCTGGGTGAGCAATTGCTCCAAACCACTACACTAGTGGGTCCTTTGCGATCTTAATGCATATTTAGGTTATTGGAAGTTGGCACAAGGTCAATGAAGGGCAACAGGCTTGCATAATTGATTCTTGTATCTGTCAGTCTCGGTTATCTTTTTAACCATAAAAAAACTGCAAAATATTGAAAAGTTGACCACTATTGATCAGGAGCTGGACCTCTTTTGGATAACCTAGATAATTTTGAAAGTTTGCTCCAACTCTTGGGAATGCAGCTAAATCAAATAAAACTTGTAGATCTAAATCAAATAAAACTTCTAGGGAGACCTACATTCAAAGATGATTCTTCAGAAAAGTAAAAGTGCAGATATGTTACACAAATGCATGTCTGGTTTGTTACTGTTCATTCATCTTCTTCTCCTCTTCGTTCTCTTCTTCTTCTTATTTTTAATTAAGTTTGTTGATTTTGATTCTTACAATTTCTTTTTCCCTTAGTCATTCTTCCCTGTGCGTGTTTTCCATATTTTTCCAGCATCCCTCACCAAATTCAGGTAGGACCTGAACTGATCTTTTTAGTGCACAAGTGCATTATCTTCTTTCCTGGTACTAAACTGTGGTTGGTGGCAGTAGTCTGAAAAAATGGAAGTTTCGGTTAAATCTAAACACTTTTGTTTGGTAATTGATGATCCAAGATAGCTTAAATGATCGATTAAGAGTTCTTATGAAGAGTTATCTTAAGATGGGTCACATTATTTTGGAAGTCCTCTTTTTTCACTGGTGAATACAGACACTGAAATTCCTCTTATGCACTACTGTTTCTCATACTAAGCTCTGATTGATTGCCCTGCAAATGTAAAGAAAATAAAATCTTGTCCCCCCACAATTTGGGTGTATTTGCATTGTAGGTAATACTGAGGTGCAATAAGCCCAATGAAATTCTGGAAGAAGGAAATTTGATACTAATACAGAGATGTAATATAAGGGCTGATGCTTAGAACAGGTTATCTAAAGTTGACAAACCCATATAGGGAATCAGTGAAAAGCTTCTGGAAATTACCTGGTGCTGGAAACGCCAGAGAAATTATATTCATTGTTTCATCCTTTATTTTAAAATATTTTTCTTAAGAAGCATTTCTTGAGTTTAGCTTGTTAATGACATTTTCTTTTTGTCGTTTTGAATGAAATAGTTCCTAAATAGTTTAGCACTATGCTTAGTGTTTTTCAAAAAAAAAATTATTTCAATGCAATAACTATTGAATAAATAAGAGAATAAGAACGTACAAGAGAATCCTCCACTCCAAACCTATTTGAGGTGGTATGTAAGAACTTTTTAGAATGAGGCACAGGAACCAAGTTTAAGTAAAGAAACAGCTGCTAAACTAACTACAATGGCTAGCAATAGTTTTGCTAAAACCCTTATTTTGTTTTTTTCATTTTATGATTTGAGAGTAACGTTGACACTGACAGGTGAATGAGATTTGCATTTATTTTAGGCATAGGTGCGAAGCTCCGATATTATTTTGACTATATTAGGATTTAAAAATGATTTATTTCCTTTTACTTGTTACTGTTGTATTGAATTATTTTCAGGTGCTTAATTTATTTTGGGGGTTTCCTATAGGCCTTATTTTGATAGGTGGCTTCAAGTTGACTCTCAGTTTATCCTAATTCTCTCCCCTGTTTTGTTACTTCTCATATTCAATCTATATCTCTCTCCTCTCTCTCTCTCTCTCTCTCTCTCTCTCTCTCTCTCTCTCCTTTTTTCTATTATCTTTATCCTCTATACATATTATTCTCTGTCCTGCATCAATTTAGAAACAGAGCTGATGGTACTAGATTTTGATAAGTGAATGTGCTGGCCAGCATTCGAGTTCATTTGACTGTTTATTCTCCTTTTCTTTCACACGCTAGGACCCCACAGGTGTAGCATAGAAGAGACCAAAAGAAGATGGATAAAGAAAAAGCAATTGGCACAAGTATGTTGAAGAAATAATAGGTTTGCAGAAGAGGACATGGTTTGTCATGTGGTGGGCATGGGCTATCTAGATTAGTCCTTGGAACTACTCTATGGTGGCCTTCCAATTGTGGAGGCCCCAAAATATGAATTTACCTGACTCCACCTTGATGATTTTGCTGTGCCATGATGTCTAGAATCAGTTGACTGAATTGAATAATATCAAAAAAAGAAGAAGAAGATATTAAGAGAATTAAGATATCATTGAATAGATTATGTCTTCTAATTTCTTAAGTAAAGTTGTTTCTTTGTATTGCTCATTGGTTTAGTAGAAAAGAAACTTATAATGGTGGGAACAGAGCTAGGGAGGATGACTGTTCTACAAATGAAATGGTGCAACTTCTATTGTTGTGAAGTTATATTTTGAAATACTCTAATCTCCTACATGCGTGACACCTTAATTTAGGAAATTTCTATAGCTTATGGTTTCGATAACGATAAAACTGAAACATTGTCACAAACAGACTAGTGGATTACCTCTATTTTACCAGGAAAACTTCGTTTACATTTTTTAAAGTATAAAGAAAAGCTTCGATTACATTTTTGAAAGTACAATTTTTCCTAAGCTAGTGTAACATAGAGGAGATTGGACTGTATTTTCATTTATAAGGACTTGACATAGACTAGATTGGAGTATTTCAAATGAAATGGTGCAAGTTTGCAAGTCCCTTCATAGGGTGCCCCCAATTCTATTGGTGCTTCAACGTTACATTATGAAGGGACTTGCAAACTTGCACCATTTCATTTGAAGGGTGCCCCCAATTCTATCAGTGCTTTAGCATTACATTGTCTTTGACGTTGCAAATAAAAACTTTGATAGAGACTGCAGTAGAAATTCTGAAAACTACAATCAGGAAAGAAAGATGCGATGGGGAGGGGAGGGGGAGGGGAAGGGAGAGGGAGAGGGAGAGGGAGAGGGAGAGGGAGAGGGAGGGATTTAATGATTGAAAACATATGCATCCATCCTCCTGGAGAGGGAGAGGGAGAGGGAGAGGGAGGTATTTAATGATTGAAAACATATGCATCCATCCTCCTCATGCGATTAATGTGAGTAGGGTAGAATGTAGTTAACATGCAGAAGATGGTAGGTGAAGATGATGATTTTTCATTTGGTTTGACTGAATTGAATGGATGCAAGGCTAGTGCCAAAATAAGTATTTAGTGATTGAATTACTAGTAATAATCTCAATGGCCGTTGGTGGCCATTAATCTTAGTTTTCGACTACAGTCTACATGAAAAAGAATGTCACTCTCACACACACTAACTCATCACACCAGTAGATAACAAGTTTATTGATCACACTTAATCCAATTTTCATATTTTTTAGAATATTAATGAAATTATTTATTTGACCACATCAGAGAGATGGTGGAAAAAAAAAACACAAATTATTATTTTTAATGAAAATGCAGCGTTTGTAAGAGTGATGATACTTGAAGCATCCAATTCTTGTGGAACTAGCCTTGCATCCATTCAATCCAGTCAAACCAAATGAAAAATTACCATCTTCACCTACCATCTGAATCTTCTGCATGTTAACCACATTCTACCCCTATTCATATTAATTGCATGGGGGAATGGATGTATATATTTTCAGTCATTAAATACCCCCCTCCCCCTCCCCTCAAATATCCTGCCTTCAACAATCTTGTGAAGTAAGGGTAAAAAAAACCTCTCTCCCCTGTGAGAGCTCCCTCACCGTGTCTTTGGCTTGTCTTAGAAATCGATCCCTAACCAAAATTTCGCCATTGTTAAAAGAGGCTGTAAGGAGAAAACAAGTTTACAAGTTACTTGAAAGTGAAATTTTGGTTATGTACAAATCAAAGATGGCTGATGAAACAAAATTAAAAGTTAGAGTAGCAGAAGTAGTTTTGGACGAGCCGTTGGGCTCAGCTCTAAGAGCCACTAACGACTGGTCCAATGCCTCCTTTTGCTGCTCTAACTTTTCATTTTTCATCTTTAAGACTTCAGAGTCCAAGGTCCAAGGCCTCCTGTCGTTGATTTGGACATAACAAAAATTTGGCTTTCAAGGGACTTGCAAACCTGTTACCTCCATTTCCACTCAGCCCCTCAACTAGGACTTCTGAGTCTTATTACAAAATTGTAAGGGTGAGAATATGGAGGCACCATTATAAAATCTGCTGTGCTTTCACCTTCTTTTCTGGGTCATATTTATGCCATCATATCCGGACTGAGAGGATTTTGAGTTGACCATCAAAGCAACAAAAAGAGAAGCTGATAGAATTAATTATTGATATTGCAATGTTTAAATAATATATGATAAAAGTTGATTTTGATTATATGCTTTTTTGAACCATCAATTCTGAAAAGGTCAAGTGGCATGGACCAAACGAAGTGAGGAAATTGAGAGACATGGGTGACAAATCTTGTGTCTGCTGAGCATGTGGGGGAGGGAGAGGGAGGCATGCCCTGTTTCTGTCTGTCTGCATTTTAAGCTGCAATTCAGGGCCTACAAGTGTGGCAGCTGCTTTTCCATTCTCTTATTTCTGCCTCCAAAATTGTTGATACTGTTTGTGATTTTTGTTGAGGAATGACAGCTTTTCTTTTGTGTTGTTACAAGCAGAGATTTAGTCTTAGACAACATAGAATCTAGAATATTCATTCTATATGTGATCAATTAAAATTAAGTACTTCAAAATTGTTAAGGAAAAAAACAAGATTGAAAGAAGCAATTGCTGATATGCTAAGGTTCAGCCACATTTTCAGCAATTCAAACCAAGATGAAAAAACTAGCGAACATGCCTATTATATATAACGTGTCTCTCACAATACGGTAATCTGTAACGATTTAAAAAGAAAAAGGAAAATTATGAAAATATAGTGAAAAAAAGGAAAAAAAAGAAATGCAGGGAAGTGTGACATGAAGCATTTTCACCATATTGACGTCTCAAAACTGTACAAGCAACCTAAACCCATCACTATCCAAATAACTACTCAAACTTTCCTCATGTCCCTCAATAGTAATATTCTCTTATGTTGGGATAGAAAATCAATTCACTAATGTCCTTGGAAGGTTTAGAAAGAAGAAAGGATAAAAATTAGCTTTGAGCCGAAGACTGCTTTATTAGGGGTTGGGAAGTTTTTCCCCATTCGTCAGGTTGGCTCTTAACCTCCATTAGCAATGCCACCACTTCCTTCATGGTCGGCCGTTCTGCTGGCGAAGAGTTTACGCAGAACATTGCTATTCCGAGTGTTTGCAGCATCTCTTGCACCATTTGATCTGGCAGGCCTTGGAGCTTTGCATCTAGTATTGATACAGCTGGTTCAAAGCTTCCCATCTTCTTCTTCACCCATTCAACAATGTGTAGCCCATCACCAATCTGTGGCTGAACAGCGCTACGCCCGCTTAGGATCTCCAGCAAAACCACACCATAGCTGTAGACATCACTCTTCTCTGTTATGTTCATTGTGTATCCGTACTCTGCATTCATAATGGAGATTATTATTTGTTAGAATATGAATCATTCCCAAGACTTGTGACAAAATAAATACCAATCTATTTGTATTTGGATAACTAGAGCCATCCAGATTGAACAAATTTTTATAAATATTCTAATGCAACCTTTGATGCATAATCGTGCATCATCAATACTCTTATACAGCCAACTAGGAAAAGATCAAATGTTAATTTGAGAGGGCAGTGTGTTACAATTTATATTAAATTCTCAAAGCAAAAATGAAATAGCCTTACCTGGTGCAATATAACCATAAGAGCCAGCTACTCGGGACATTGCATGGTGGTAAGTTGGAGAGTTCATCAACTTTGCCAGACCAAAATCTGCGAGATAAGCTTCATACTTTGAATCCAAGAGTATGTTATTGCACTTCACATCCCTGTGAAGAATTGCCGGGACACAATCGTGGTGAAGGTATGCCAAACCTTGAGCTGAGCCAATTGCAATCTTGTACCTAGTTTCCCAGTCCAAGTTCCTATTCCCTTGCAATAGCTGTTGCAGATTACCATTGGGAATGAAGTTGTATAAAAGTAGCTTCACACTTCTATTTGAACAGTAACCTAGGAGCTTCACAATGTTCCGATGGCGAATGTGTCCAAGAATTTGAATTTCTGCAGCGAAAGAGTCTATCGGTTCTTCCTCTTGTTTTGTTTTCCACAGCTTTTTCACCGCAATCAAATCCCCGTTCTGAATTTCAGCCTTATAGACAATCCCAGAACAACCTTTCCCAATCACATTTTCATCCTTGAGACAATCCAAGATGTTGTCAATGGTGAAATTTAGCTTCTGAAATGGGATGAAAGTCCATGGATAGGAGAAATCTTCAGCTCCCGATGATGATGCCAATGCTCCTAAAGATTTCTTTACCATGTACCTATGATTTCGCATAACAACAATCCATGAGGCAATAACTGCTATGGTTACAGATGCCAGAATCACAGAGATTAAAGCAACGGTTTTCGCAGATTTTAAACCATTCTTCCGCATTAGACTTGAAGAACAAGTAGTCCCATCAGCAGACTCACAAAGATGTGGGTTCTTAAGATACGAACTTGAAGAAAGAGTTCTGAAGAACGGCGTAACTGGTATAGGACCTGAGAAATTGTTGCAGGAGATATTTAGAGAAGCAAGACTAGTTAGAGAACCAAGAACCTTAATGTTTCCAAAGAGCATATTATGAGAAAGATCAAGTGATTGCAATTGTGTTAAACCCTCCATTGTCTCTGGGATTTCTCCTGTAAAACTATTTGAGCTCAAGTCCAAACTGATTGTTAAGCTTGTCACATGACCAATTTCAGGTGGGATTGGTCCAGAGAGGCTGTTGAAGCTCAAGTCCAGCAAAGTTAGCTTCTGCAAGTTGCGAATAGATTTCGGTATTGAGCCTGTGAGTAGATTATTGTTGATGATGAGCTTGTTCAAGTAACTCAAGTTTCCAAAGCTCCATGGAATTTTGCCAGTGAAGCTGTTTCGGCTGAGATCAAGCTGCTCCATATTCACAAGCTCCCCAAGCTCAGATGGAATTTCACCACTTATATAGTTGTTGTGCACATCCAATAGTTCAAGAACTGTGATGTTGGCAATCTCAACTGGAAGGCCTCCAGAGAAATGATTCATGTACAAGTCAAGAAAGACAAGGTTTTGCAGTTGGCCTATCTCCTTAGGAATTTGTCCTGAAAGCTGGTTTTCTCCAAGTCTTAGCCTGACTAGAGATTGACAGTGTGCAACACTTGGCGGCAACCCGCCTGATAAAGAATTTCCCAGAAGCAAGAGCTTGCTCAGCTTCTTCAAACTGAAAATCTCTTCTGGGATTGACCCAGTAAGCTTGTTTCTTGAAAGATCAAGTGCATAGAGTTCTGTGCAGTTCCCAAATGAAGATGGTATAGTTCCAGATACTAAATTACCCCACAAGAAGAAACTCTGCAAGGATTTCAAATTACCAACTTGCCATGGAATTGTACCTGATAACTGGTTCTTGTCAAGTTGAAGAGCAGTAAGGCTTGTACAGTTGCTCAGCTGAGATGGTATTGTCCCGGTAAGCGAATTATCCGAAAGATGAAGCTGTTCAAGAACCACCAGCTTCCCCAAATCTCTTGGAATTGCGCCAGAGAGATCATTAGCGGAAGCATCAAGAATAACAAGGGAAGAACAGTTTGAAATCTCAGCTGGGATTGGTCCTGATAATGCATTGCCCCAAAGAAGCAGGCTAGTGAGCTTTTGCAACTTTCCCAGTTGTGGAGGAATTGAACCAGTGAGCTTGTTCATATGCAAATACAAGTTCCTCAGCTCCAAACAGAGCCCAAGTTCAGGGGGTATGGAGCCAACTATTTCAGTATCATAAAGAGCCAGTGTTTGGAGATTAACTAAGTTCCCAAATGTGGATGGGATCGTTCCCGAAAGCCCGGTAGCCGCGGCACCAAAGGTTGTGAGATTGGTGAGTAGGCCTAAATGTGATGGAATTTCTCCGGATATATACGGATTCCCACCGACACGAAACTGTTGGAGGGAGACCAGCGAGCCCAGTTGTGATGGGATTGAACCGTTGATGAGATTGTCTTGGAGGCAAAGCACTTGAAGTGAAGTGAGGTTGGCAAGTTGCTGAGGCATTTTATCAGACAATCTGTTGGAATTCAAGAAGAGGAACTGGAGAGCAGAGAGATTGCCCAGCTCTGGGGGAATGGAACCAGTGAGAGAATTGGCGGAGAGGTCAAGGAGGCGAAGATGGGTGAGTTGGCCAAAGGAAGGAGGGATTGTGCCTGAAATGTTGGTGGAGGAGAGGTTGAGAAGCTGAATATATGAGAGAGAAGAGAGCTGTGGAGGCAGAGAGGAAAGGTTGAGGAAAATGTTGGGGAGAGAGAGTGAGATGACTCTGTTTTGGGGAGAGCAGGTTATGCCTTGCCATGAACATGGTGTTTGACTAGATGGGTCCCATGAAGACAGCACAGAAGAAGAAGAAGAAGAAGATTGTTTTGCAGGCAGAAGGGAGAGAAGAGCTTGGCCATCAGAGGACAAAGAGGTAACTAATAAGATTTTTGCCATGGTTATGTAAATCAGCAATGTGAAGGAAAATAGAAAATGGGTTCTGTTTTGTTCCATTTTTTGAGTACTTGTGGGAAAAATGAAGGCTTGCAAATGGTGAAGAAGGTGAAGAAAAATGGGGGGTTGTTCTTGTTGTTGAAGATGAAGGTGAAAGTCTACTCTAAGGAGACAACATGCATGTGAAGGAGGTTTCTGTGGTTGATGAGAATGCTTGAATTTTACAACAAGGTGTTGCACTAAACATGCATGTGAACAAAAAAGCTGGTGTCACACATCTTTAAGTGGAGTTGTATATACAGTGTTGAATTTGGTCAAACCAAAAATGGTGGAGTGTGATGTTATTTTACCTGAAAATGCTCTTTCTCATCTTCAAGACCTAGCTAGCACTGGTGCTCTTGCTCTTCTTGTTCTTGTCGTCGTGGTGGTGATGAAGATGACAAAGTTTAGGTTTGAAGTTTAAACTGTCTCCTCTGCTCTGATCAACAGCACCAGAAATTAATGGTGGAGATAGCCATGTTTTTGAATGGTTTCAAGGTTGGAGTTGTGGTGGTGGTGGCGGTGGTTACTATAAGCTTTGAGGTCTAAGGGAGCTAGAGAGAGATTTCTCTGTTCTCTTTCTCTTTCTCTTTGCTTGTGTTATGTTTCCAAGGCTTTGAAATCCCACCCTTATATTTTCATATTACTATCACCACCAATTATTCTACTCTACACTTCCTAGTAGTGAAGTGCCTGAGCGCCACTTATCAAATTGATTTCCTAAATTACCCTTCTTAGTCAATGAAGGTGGTCCCTCATTTTTCTCTCTGAGTTACTAGGGCATTGTTGACAAACTCAAAATGGTGTTGCTCATATCATTTTCCTCTATTTGTTCCCGCTCATGCAATTGTCATGGATAGGTGACACTTGGAATCTTTATCTTGCAAACCTAGATGTTGAATTTGGGAGAGTCCTGCTATTTCCACCCACTTGTCCTATTTTCCCACCCACCTTATTTTTAAACTTTTAAAGACAAATTTAACCCTATTGTAAAATGACAAGGACTTAAAGAAAAAAAAAAGAGATAAAAAAAAGAAGAAAGATGTAGACTTCTCAAGTTCTCACGAACCCTATTGTTTGCATGAAAATGTGATGAAGAGTGAAATACATGGTGGAATATTTGATGAAGAAGAACAAGGTCTTGCTGTACCAGAGGAAGTTTGATTTGAGAGATGGTGTGGTTTCCATTGAGGCATAGAGAGATGTATAGTAAACATGTGAGACAGAGAGAGATGGAGCGTGAGAGATGGAAAATAAGATACAACAAAAATGAGAGAGAGATATGTAGGCCGTCAAAGAGAGAGAAGAAATGAGCAGAGTGAATAAAAGGAAAGAGGAATGAGGTAATAATTAAAAGGGTATTTTAGGAATATTTGTGGGTGGAAAAATAGGATCGTGTTTTTTTAAATTTATATGGTGAGTGGAAAAATAGGACAGGTGGGTGGAAATAGCAACACTCATTTGGAATTAATCTTTATATATACCAAATAAGGTTTCGATCCAACGCTCCAGATTAATCTTAGGTGGAAAATATCAGAAATATTCATCTGACCTAATAAGTGACCGAGAAACCCTTTAAGGGCCCTAACCTAAGTGTTGTGTGATCACATTTACTGATCAGTTTATTAATGGTATAGAAATACGACAATGTTCTAAATAAAATTACTTCGATCACATTTACGGTACGGATCACTTTATTGATGATGTTTTAAATAGAGGTGAGACTCGTCTACGAATCTCACTTTCCATTAAATATGTGATTAATAACATAAAGAAAATAGCAAGGCTCGTATATTGTGATAGATATAGATGGCATCCAATCCAACCCTAGTAATAAAATTAAAATGAATGTAATGTACAGATGGTAATTGCATTTAGGTCGAGACAGAATCAAAAAATTCAGAGTCTAGGGCATGGGGTGGCACAGGGAGACTCTGCCTGCTGCCTAGGGAAGAGATGGGCTTTGATCATAATTTGTGAGAGAGAGAGAGAGAGAGAGAGAGCATGGAAGATTGTGAAAGGCAAAAGGGTTTAGAGTAAGCAAACCAATTTCAATGTCTTTTTGTGGTATAAATTATGCGGCCTCAAACGTGGCCTTGGTGTTATTATAAGGGGTTGGCTTAAGGGTAGCGTGGAAATAGAGGAACTTTTATTGGAGCTTATGGTTTACTATTTTTTAACTGTGGTAAGGGTGAAATTATGTAAGAAGAGGGGCAGTGATTTGGTTTCCGAGGTAGAGGTGGTAGTGGGTTTGTTTTGGGAGTGGAGCAAAAGAAAAATTTACATGATCACATGAGAGAGAGAGAGAGAGAGAGAGAGAGAGAGGTTTTGGAATATATTAGGGCACAATGCACGATTAGGGTTAGGGCTTTAGGTTTTGACTGTTTTGTAGCAATTCAGCCGCACGAGATATTATTCATTTCATTAATGTCACACTCACACACAAGAAGTTTTCATTTCAATCAATTTTGGAATCTCCTAAAAATAAAAACATAATGAATTTGGGCGCCCATAGGTTTGAAAAATAGTGGAGTGTGAAAACTATTGATGCACCTATGAGGAAGGGAAAAAACAAAAATTGTTTTAAGAAGAGTTACAGTCCTTAGTTAGGAACCCATTTTTCCAACCTAAAGTGGGCGGCTGAAGGATCGTAAGGTGCTCCAACTAGTGTCCTTTGGAACGGAAATTGGTCATACATGGCAAAACCTTAGAGCATTCACAATAGGTTCCTTAAATCACCTCCTTAGATAAATTTTAGGGAGGAATTGTAAAAATACAACTCCAACCATGCTCCCTATCCACCTCATAAAATAGAGAGACCTCTAGGAGCTCCTAAATCTGAGGAGAGAGAAAGGACTCCTAGTGGCTCCCTATAATTTAATGCTGCTTTATTTATTGAGTATTTCAAACCTTTATTTAATACTAACTATTTTTTATTTTATTTTTTAATAGAAATGGACCAATTAAAAAAGAGTTATAGCATTTATGACTCCCTAAACTAGAGAGCATGATTGAAGTTTAAATTTTATAGAGAGCTCCTAAAATAACTTTTATATATTTTTAGCTAAAATTTAATTAAAAAATAGAGAGCATGATTGTGGATGCTCTTAGTCACTGTCCTTGTACTTTGGCACTTTCAAGTCAAAATAGATAATTAGCTCGAATATCCATTGAAGCTCCAATTGTTTGTGATAGGCTTCATCCACTATTACGCTTCTATTTTTCTTTTTCAGGCTTAGATACATATCAAGGAACTTTGATGGAGGAAGGACTCATGATAAGCTTATTTGATACACATCCTTTTTATTTATTTATTTAAAGGAATATAAATTCCATTAATAACCTAAAAACATTACATAAGAGTCGGCATGTTAACAGTGGCCTCATTAAAACCTTCTCAGAAAACTCCAAACGAGAAAAGAGTACCACACATGCAACAGATTAACAAGAGAGTCCAAACAAAAAACAGAAACACAGAATAGTCACCTCTAAAACAAATCTACCCCACCAACACACATAAACTAATAAAACTCAACAAAAGAGCCCACCAACGAAGGCCTCCTATATAAACATAGTCCTTTATACAACGTGAGATTTGTTCAAAATGCAATGGGCAGAACCAAAAGAACAACAAAGATGAACAATCCACATGAACAAAACACAAAGAACCAAATTGAAGCAAAACGGACCCATCAAAAGAGCACACCAACGCCTCTCAGCTTCTGTCAAAGAAGACCTCCCATGTAAGCATAGTCATTCGTACAATGTGAGATTTTTGTTCAACATACAACAAGCATAACCAAAAAAACACCAAGACAAATGATCCACATGAACAAAACATAAACTTAAGCAAAATGAAACCTAACAAAAGAGCACACCAACGTCTCTCAGGTTCCGTCAAAGAAGACCACATATGTAAATATAGTAGAATGTAGTCCTTTATACACCGCGAGATTGGTACAATATGCAATGGGTCAAAAACGAACAGCTACATAAACAGAACATAAAACAAAAAAGAACTACCTCGGGACCCAACTTCCTCCCATACTGGCCTCTTGTCTTTACGAAGAAAACTTTAGGTTATCGAATGTTCGTCAAATGCCAAGCCCACGAACATTCCAAAAGCGAATGATCATGAAGACCTTGGAAACCCCTCAAGGCTGGTCTCCTCCACCTTATTAGCAAAGCAATTCGTACCAAATTCAAAAAATCGATCTAAAGGGGTCACTTCCTCTCCTCGCCTATGACGAGAGATCGACCCATCCCGTTTTTATTTGATACACACCCTTATGTGGGCCATTTCACACAAAAGTTTATTTTTCAAGTCATCATTCATAGATCATCTCAACAAAAGTTTGTTCAAATTTTTTAAAAAAAAAATTTAACATCTCATTTGAAGATAGTCATTTTAATATTTCAAAAATGATCTATGAATGAACACTTCAAAATTAAACGATTTGGTTCATTGAAAAAGAATATTGGATGAGCCCCACAATGTGCCTTTCAAATAAGCTTATTTAAGAGATGGAATAACATGAGAGTATATATAAACCCTAGAGAGGCAGAGAGATGGAATAGGATTCATGGAAAGTGAACCCAAGTGGTCTTCTTATATAAACTCATGTGACATGTGTAAGATAGTTTATTATCCCAATCCTTACAGAATTGGTCTTCTATTCATTATCGGATTGCAAGACTCAAGACTGATCAAGAACTCAACACACCTCTCGACCTGCAGCCTCTGTGTCAGTGTTCCATATGGATTACAAGGCTAAAGGGGTTTCTAGTTCAATGAGAATTAGGATTAACAGTTCTATAGCAATAAGGATACCTCAAGGAGTCTCTTGATGGGCAAGACTCCTTGAGTGATGCATATAAATAGAGCAGCTCCCTCTAAGAGCATACACATAAAATCTCATCAAGTAATTCACCCCATCTGGAATTTGAGAATAAGGCAGTCGGTTATCTTAGAGAAGAGCTGTCTCTCAAGTGTTTGATACTGTCTCCCAATTGTTCGATAAAAGGCTTCAATGGCAGAACAAGGTTAGTGTTCAAGTTATAATAGCTTTAAAGTTTACATGTGGTATCAGAGCATAAGTTATTTTATCTTCTACCTAACCAATTTTGTTGCAGCATTTAGAACTTGAAAACTAAAGGATAATTAAGTTTTCAAGGTTAAAGAAACTTGACACAGCAAAAGTTAAAGTTAAACACCTTGCTGTGACAAGCTGAAATTGATCAGAGTTTTGTATAGTTCTTGCCGTGTTCTGAGCAAGCCAAAGCAACTCAGACACAACAAGATCTGTACAATTCAAAGTTTTATGATCAAACTTGTGTTGAAAATAAAGGCATAATGAATGATTCACTGTCCAAAGATGTGAATGATTCATCGTGCAATTATTTTCAGCAGAACAGCATAAGAGATGAAACATGTAGGCTATCAAGATTGTTCTTCTGTCCAAAGATGTGGAACCATTCTTATACAGGAAGCTTATGTGATTTTCATGTCTTAGTGTTGATAAACATGTTTTGTTTTCTTCACCAAAAGGTGAGAATCGATCATGTTTTAAAGTTTTGGGGTTTTCAGTTTTAAACATATATATACTATGTGTTTTTCAGTTAATCACAACTCGATTGAAACTCTCATTGGCTCCAACTACACAAAATGGAGGGAAGATGTGGAAATTGCTCTAGGATTGCTAGATTATGAGATGGTCATTGAAGAAGAAGCTCCTGCAAAACCTGCTGCTACTGCATCTGCTGAAGCAAAAGCAAAATATGCAAAATGGATTAAAGCCAACAAGATGGCTATTCTAATCATGAGGAGATCAATTTCACCATCTGTCAGGGGAAGCATCACACCATCTGATAATGCCAAGAAGTTCATTGATTCTATTGCGGAAAAATTTCAGGAATCCAAGAAAGCTGAAATTGGTACTCTAATGGCACAACTCACTGATGCCAAATACAATGGGGAGAAGTGTGTAAGAACACACATACTGAATATGCTGGAAATTGGGAACAAGCCGCAAGCACTCAAAGTCAATGTGGATGAAAATATGATGGAAGAACAAAATATGAAGAAAGATAAGGCTGAAGAAAGGGTTAACATGGTACACAACTTCAAACCCAAAAAGGATTTTGGAAAGGGTAAAACTGCTTGGAAGAAAAACAAGGAAGAAAAGGAAACTAAGGGGCTAGAACCAGAAGGTTTCAAGTGTTACTTCTGCAAGAAATTTGGTCATATGAAGAGGAATTGTGACAGATACAAACACTGGCTAGATAAACAGAAGGCTAAAGGTAAGTCTGGTCAAGTAAATGTTTGTTTTGAGTCTAATGCAATTGAGATTTCTTCAAATTCATGGTGGTTGGATAGTGGTGCAACAGTTCATGGGGCTAATTGTTTGCAGGGGTTCAAAACAAAGAGGCTGCCAAACAAAGTTGAGATGAAAGTGTTCGTGGGAAATGGAGAAAGAGTCAAGGTGGAATACATTGGATTAGCTAGGATTGAGTTAGAATCTGGTTTTGTTTTAGAATTAGTAGATGTAGTTTATATTCCTTCTATGAAAAGGAATCTAATTTCAGTCAGCAAGCTTGTAAAGTCAAACTTACAGTTTGAGTTTGATGAGTTTGGATTCTCTATTTTCAGAAATAAAGTTATGATTGGTAATGGTTTTCTAAATGATGGAATGTTTCGATTAAACTGCAAGAAACCAAATCCCAGCACTGGAAATCTAAGCATCAATGTGATAAGCACTAAAAGAAAAGCAGAAAAATAAGAATCTTAAAAACTTTGGCACAAGAGACTAGGACATATCTCGGTTGAAAGAATGAATTTGCTTAACAAAGGAAATTTGTTGCCACCACTTAACCACCATGACAAAGATAGTGTTTGCATAGAATGTGTTAAAGGTAAATTGACAAATTTGAGAAAGAAAGGTGCTACAAGAAGTGAAAAAGTGCTGGAAATCATACATACAGACATTTGTGGTCCTTTTCCCACTCAAACACATGATGGTTTTAAGTATTTCATAACCTTCACAGATGACTACTCTAGATATGGATATGTGTACTTAATATCTGAAAAATCCAATGCCCTGGACATGTTCAAAGTCTATAAAGCAGAAGTGGAAAACCAGTTGGATACAAAAATCAAAGTAGTAAGGTCGGATAGAGGAGGATAATTTTATGGTAAATTTGATGAGAGAGGAAGGAACCCTGGACCTTTTGCCAAATTTCTACAAGAAGAAGGTATAGTGGCTCAATACACTAACCCAGGCACACCACAACAAAATGGAGTGGCAGAGAGACGAAATAGGACCTTGTTTGAGATGATTAGGAGCCTAATGTGCTGCACAAAGCTTCCAAAATTTCTTTGGGGAGAGGCTTTAAAAACTGCAAATTATTTGCTAAACCGAATTCCTACCAAAAGTGCAGACAAAATTCCTTATGAAACATGGTGCAATAGAAAGCCTAGTCTCTCACATCTTAAAATCTGGGGAAGTAAGGCAGAGGCAAAGTTCTACAATCCAATGGAAAGGAAACTAGATTCCAAGACATTGAGCTGTTTTTTCATTGGATATCCGAATAGAACAAAGGGTTACAGGTTCTATTGTCCCAACAACAGCACAAGATTCATGGAAACTCAAAGAGCTATTTTTATTGAAGATGAAATTGAATCAGACACTGAGGAAAACTTTGATTTTGATGAAATTTTGGAAAACAAGGAACCTGCTGAAAAGGAAAATATGCTTAGAGATATAACCATCTTACCATTCACTGATTTGAATGACAAGCAAGTCTCACCAAATCATGATCTAACAACTGAAGTTCCACAAATTGCACCAGAAAATATGCAAATAGATCAACAAGAACAGCAGCCTCACAACTTAGAATTGAGAAGATCACAAAGAACTAAGAGACCTGCACTATCCAATGATTATTTCGTATACTTGCAGGAGTCAAAACATGACATCAATACCACAGATGACCCTTTGTCTTATACGCAGGCCATTCAAAGTGACAACTGTGATAAGTGGATAGAAGCAATGGAGTCTGAACTCCAGTAAATGAGCAAGAATGGCGTATGGAAGCTTGTTGACTTACCTCAAGGATGTAAACCAATAGGATGCAAGTGGGTTTACAAGACCAAAAGAAACTCAAAGGGACAAATAGATAGATATAAGGCACGGCTAGTAGCAAAAGGGTTCACACAACAAGAAGGAGTGGATTACAATGAGACTTTCTCACCTGTGTCAACCAAAGATTCCTTAAGGGTTATAATGGCATTAGTGGCACATTTTGATCTTCATCTTCATCAAATGGATGTTCAAACTGCATTTTTGAATGGAAACCTTATTGAAGAAATCTACATGAAACAACCGGATGGTTTCATTCAAAAAGGGGAAGAAGATTTGGTTTGCAGGTTACAAAAATCAATATCCGGATTAAAACAAGCTTCTAGGCAGTGGTACTTGAAGTTTGATGAACTGGTGAAGTCTCAAGGTTTCATTGACAATCCTTTAGATGAGTGCATTTACCAAAAATTTCAAGGGAGACATTACATTTTCATGCTGTTGTATGTTGATGATATTCTCTTAGCAAGCAGTAATCTGTCCCTATTACATGACACTAAGAGAATGCTATCAAACCGTTTTCAGATGACTGATTTGGGAGAAGCAAACTATGTATTAGGAATTGAAATAAGCCGAGATAGAGAAAGGGGGTTACTTAGTCTATCACAGAAGGGATATATAGAAAGGATACTGAAAAGGTTCAACATGGAAAACTACACAGGTTGTGATGTTCCATTCTCGAAGGGTGATAAATTGAGTAGCAAACAATCTCCCAAAACTGAGCAAGAGAAGTTGGAGATGCAGGACAAGCCCTATGCCTCACTTGTAGGAAGCTTGATGTATGCTCAAGTTTGCACAAGGCCAGAACTTGCTTTCAGCATTAGTGTTCTTGGAAGGTTTCAATCCAATCCAGGTCAGGCACATTGGGTAGCAGGCAAGAAAGTTTTGAGGTATTTGCAGAGAACAAAAGAGTATAAGCTAATCTATCGAAGAGTTGAAGATTTGAAACTAGAAGGATATGCAGATGCAGATTTTGCTGGCTGTCTGGATACACAGAAGAGTACATCAGGTGTTGTATTTTTGTTTGCAGGAGGAGCAGTGGCTTGGAGAAGTGTCAAACAATAATACATATCAACCTCAACCATGCAGGCTGAGTTTTTAGCAATTTATGAAGCGACCTCAATAGCTATGTGGCTTAAAAATTTTATGTCAATGTTAAAAGTCGTGGATTCTATACAAAGGCCAATCCAATTGTGGAATGACAACAGTGTTGCAGTTTATTTTGCAAAAGGAAATAAGAGGTCAGGAGGATTAAGACACCTGCAGTTAAAGTTTTTATCAGCCAAGGAAAAGATCCGAGATGGTTATACAGCCTTAGATCATATTGGAACATATTTCAATATTGCAGATCCCCTGAACAAAGGCTTGCCTAATCATGCTTTTCATAGGCATGTTAAAAGTATGGGTTTACAGATCAGTTTTGATGCTTGAAGTCTGTGGGAGTTAGTGGGAGCCATAGTTAGTTTTATTTTCTTTTAGCTAGTTTAATCGAGATTGTTTTACAGTTTATTTAATAATATTTTTTCTTATGAATGTTTTGGCATGTGGATGAAGGAAGAATCTGCAAAATTTTGCTAGCACATGTGTTTTGCATTTTCGTATCCATGAAGGAGCCATGCAAGTTTATTAAGACCTTGGTAGTCTTGTAAGGGTGAGCTAAGCTTTGTTTTGATCATTAAGTTTTCTAAGGTAGATCACAACATTGCTTTGATTCTAATTCAGTTGGCAGTCGCATGTGTTGATATACATTTGTATGTGTGGTTGTAAAAGACTTAAGTTTGGTTGGTCAAATGTTCTTTGACAGTTCCATATGAGTTTATATCAATGACAGTGGCTTGGTAAGAAACTGAGAAGGTTGAGTTCTAAATTGGCCATTAAGAGATTGCTCTTGAGTCACAATGAATATTTGACCAAGTGGGAGAATGTAAGATAGTTTATTATCCCAATCCTTACAGAATTGGTCTTCTATTCATTATTGGATTGCGCGCAAGACTCAAGACTGATCAAGAACTCAACACACCTCTCGACCTGCAGCCTCTGTGTCAGTGTTCCATATGGATTACAAGGCTAAAGGGGTTTCTAGTTCTATGAGAATTAGGATTAACAGTTCTATAGCAATAAGGATACCTCAAGTAGTCTCTTGATGGGCAAGACTCCTTGAGTGATGCATATAAATAGAGCAGCTCCCTCTAAGAGCCGATACACATAAAATCTCATCAAGTAATTCACCCCATCTGAAATTTGAGAATAAGGCAGTCGGTTATCTTAGAGAAGAGCTGTCTCTCAAGTGTTTGATACTGTCTCCCAAGTGTTCGATAAAAGGCTTTAATGGCAGAACAAGGTTAGTGTTCAAGTTATAATAGCTTTAAAGTTTACAACATGCTCTCCTTATATACACAAATCATCCCCTTCACATTTTATCTTTCATCAGTTAAGTATGCTTTTTTTTTTTCCACTGCCTTCAAAAAGTATATACACTGAAGTATATCTAGTGCTTGCTAAACCGGCTATTTTGAATTTCATAGAGTTTAGGCTTTGATTAATGTGTCTGTGTGTAAACTGATACTGACAAACAAGCTTTTATAAAATTCCGCTTCCAATATGAGACTTCTTGGTACTGCAAAGAAATAAAAGAAAATCCAGTAATATAAACTGAATTATGCCCTTTATTTTCTTGGTATGTGATGATGATTTTAATAGTTTAACAAGTGTACTTGATCTCAGTCTGTCCAAATAGGTTGCAAACATGTGTTTCGTCACAATAAAATCATTAATTATTTAATACATGCTCTATAGAGTCGATACTTTACGATATTTCCATGCACACATAACATAGCATAATAAAGGAAAGACAAAGTATTATTGAATAATAATATGGAAAACTCTAATCACAACGCTAAAGCAGCTTTTTAATACTATCTCAAACCCTTGAATCACTAGAAGCCTAATTAGAAGTAAAAATACAAAAATAACATAATTCCAACATGAAATTTAAAACTTAAACTGGTGTTTTGAAATAGCAAATTATATTATTTCACCTAAAAAAACTCATATGTACAGCATGATGTGTTTGACTTGTCTTGCCATTCTCTTCTAAACATCAGATTATGGGTCCAAATTGAAGCTCGGAGCCCGTACATGTGCAAAAATTGCATTTTGTTGTTTATGAGCTAATTACGCCTATCAAGTTGCACCTCAATCATCTCTGGCACATATTCTACATCATATATGTGACCACAACATTAGGAAATTATGTTTCATATGAAAACATAGACAAAAAAAAAAGAAGGTAATATTTGTTTTTAGAATTCCTTATCCATACATGTTTCACCTTCTTCCTAGTCACGGTTGATGTTGTTTTATGGTTGGTAATTAATAAGGTTGGGTGTTGGGATCGAAAAACTGGCCAAACCAGTCGACCTGAGCCAGCCGGACTGATTTTGGTGCTTTTTTACTTTGTTAAATTCAACCAGTTATCAGTGCCTAGCTCATAAATTCTTAAACCTTCAGTTAACTAAACCAAAACGAAGGTATGTAAAAATTAACCCTAATCTTACCTCATCTCTCTGTCTTGCCACTTCTCTCTCTCTCTCTCTCTCTCTCTCTCTCTCTCTCTCATGTCACTCAAATATGAACAATGTCAAATTTTCCAGGTTAACGGGCCGAGGGCCCACTCCAACAACACCGATACTGTCCCCACTTTACCACCTGCACAATCCTCAGGTGTGGGGTTTTATCACAAAAGGCCTCGGTGTTAGTTAGAGTGGGGTAATTATATTAAAGTACTATTTCTCCTTCCCTCTCTCCGATGTGGGACACAATCGGTTTCAACACTCCCCCGCACGTGAGACCCCATTTTGTGGGTCACACGTGGAGATCCACATCGGCAACCACGTGGAGCCATGTAGGGACTCACCCATCGTGCGGGGCCAAACGGGGACCCACCCATCACGTGGCAAGTACAGGCCCGCAACCTGGCTCTGATACCATGTCATATTTTCCAGGTTAACGGGCCGAGGGCCCACTCCAACAACACCGATACTGTCCCCACTTTACCACCTGCACAATCCTCAGGTGTGGGGTTTTATCACAAAAGGTCTCGGTGTTAGTTAGAGTGGGGTAATTCTATTAAAGTACTATTTCTCCTTCCCTCTCTCCGATGTGGGACACAATTGGTTTCAACACATTGGATCTAGTTCTCAACGAAGGCCACCGATTCTCAACGAAATTGGAACCACATAACTAATTTCTCAATGAACCGATCATAGTCAGTGAAGTAATCGTCGATAACGTTTGTTCAGTGGTAGAAATCTCTCTTCCGCTACATCTTGGTTTGGTTGCCCAACCCTAGTAATTAAGATGTCTATTTACTATTTATCTCGATCTCTTAAAACAAATTACTCTTCATTTCCAAGTGAACTAAATGTAGATGAACTTGATTAGTAATCATGCATAGTACGGGAAGGAAAGTATCTACGTCTAGTATATTTGGGGAATTGGTTCTAAAGGAGAGGGTGAAATTGATTGAAATCCATCGTAAGTGAGATAGTCCATTCACTACACATGTCAGCTAAACTTATGCTACAAGTGATCAAAATCCATCCAGTTAAGGATAGGTGGCATCAACCATATGAAAATGTTCAAATACCAAGAAGAGTCAACCAATGATGGGATTATATAAAATCAAGACCACATATATCTATAAAAAAAAGCATAGCATGTAATTAGATATTAATGAAATGCAGGTTCATATCCCTTAAGTTTCAAGTATAATTAATCCATGCACTGTTGATGTCCAAAAATATATATTTAAGTTTATGAACTTATTGAAGGAAAGTTGAGGTTCCACCTCAAAATTAATTGGCAATGGAGAGAGTAGTCCATCTCCTTATAAGCCCTTGCAAGGTTTTCTAACTCTCCAATGTGGGGACTTTTTACCTTCACATTCTCACAGATCTCTGCACGTGCGACGAATTTTCAAGCTTAACACATGGATAACACATTTTGGGTGACGTGGAGCACGTGTGGCTATTGGATTTTCACACGTGGGCAACTCGCTTTGATACTATGAAGGAAGTTGAGGTTCCACTCCAAAATTAATTGGCAATGGGGAAAATAGCTCAACTCCTTATAAGCCTTTGCAAGGTTTTCTAACTTTCCAATATGAGACTTATTACCTTCACATTCTTGTACTTATCCCTCACTTGTGATGAATTATGAGGATTTAGGACACTGAATGTATGTAAAAAATAATTGAAATAAAAAATTAATAATTGTACTGCTGTTTTTCTCAGTGTATAATATTCAAATTAAGGGTACTAATATATTAAAATTTAGTTTGTATAAGGTGTACATTAAAAAATTAGTTGTGAGCTTTATCGTCCTCTAAAAAGGTGGGTGTGTTTAATTTTTCCTGGGTCGTCAGTGCCCAACGTAGGAGTGGACTTGAGCTAGCCTACCCGCCTGGACCTGGGTCTGCAAGTATTGAAAAATATTGTTCTAATATTATCACTAATAACATTTATATCATCAAGGATTCAATTCAAGTATATTGTACCTCTATAGTTTGATAGGTCTGAGGTTTTATAGTCCGATTGGTGTAATGTTTTTTATTTTATTTTGTGAAGTCTCAATTTGAAAATTCTAACTCCGCCACTGATTCAAGCTCAGGGCCTTGTGTACTTTTGGTACTAAAATTATTCTATATCAATTTTGATTAAAATATCATGAAATGCCAGAAATTGTTCATTTGTTATATTGGAGAAGATTAAAATTTTGAACTATATACTAATCTTGGCTTATTTCCCCACCTCCCTCAAGGGCTTCAATCACACATCATTTCATGCCTCTATTTAATTACACTTGTATTAATCTTCAAATGCAAGTAAAGATCCTAAAGGATCATGTATCATTATAAAATCTTCAAATCCCACTTCAAAGACAAATTTACGTCGTATGCGGCCAAACAAGGCTCGCCTCATAATCACATTTGGCAACCCAACCCAAGCTGTTTTTGGTGACTTGTTGGTCCTTTAATTTAATGGAATTCATGGAGCCCCAAACCCTAATTATTTAGGGCATATGACAACCTGAACCTGGTCTAGGGATATTTTATTTTAAAGCAATTTCACTACAAATAAAAATAAATAAATAAATAAATCTTAAAGAAATAGTAGAAAACATGAAGAAGACAAAAAGAGCTGCAGACTAATTATGTTCAAATGTATAGCAAATTAATTAATTTTCTTAATTAGTAGGCTAGGGTTGGTAATAGACATCTTACTGGAATCCTGTTGTGGGTCAAGAAAATGAAGACCTTTTGGGTCAATATGAAAATTTTCATTTCATAAATATGCTTTTTTTTTTTTTTTTTCCAGATTCTTCCAAGCCCTTTTAATGACTAAACAACAACAAATAATACACTAATTTAGTCATCACTCTTAAGAACAGAGATTCTGTGTATCCAAATTTGTCTTGTTTTAACTCTTCTTGAACTTTTCATCTTGTCTGTATTTTTATGAATTTTTTTTTTTTTAAAACTTCATAGTTATCCTTAATTTTGTTCTCTAGTACAGGTGGAATTCTGCAGCTACTGCCATTTGTTTAAATATGTGATAGGAAGAGGTATTATTATTTATAAACTAGGGTTTGTTTGTTGTCATAAGGATAGGCCTTGCACAAATTTGGCTACAAATTTTTTATTCAAACATGCATTTTCAATAAGAAAAAGATTTTTCAACCCAATTAAATAAGTTCTAATAAGAAAAATTCATAACATTGATGAATAAAAATTTGAAGTGTTTGAATTAGGTTTGGAATTGTTTAACCAACTGCAACTTTGGTCGTCCTACCAACAAAACCTATATCACTACTAGAAGCCAAATTTTTGCTGAAACTGAAAGGAACCAAGCAAGTTAAAATTTATCATTGCCATTTGAAGACCACTAAGAATAAGGAAACAAAGAAAAAACCAGAACAAAATAATAATAAAGAAGAAGAAAAGTGTGCATTTTAATTATCAGAGATGAGCAAACCTGAGTATTCAATGGGAGTATCCCAACTCTGAGTTTTGAGTTGGGATTAAAGACAATAGTCAAATGGGTGGAAAGGAGTGACCAAATAACAAAAAGAGTGTTTAAATTTCCAAATGAAAAGATTTCTTTGAGTTCTATATCTATCTCAACTATATTTGGTGCTTAAGATTGGATTAGATAACTCATTAGATTGAAGACATGTTGAAGGAAGAAATAGAGGCCAAATGCCAAATTTTGTCCAAATCGAAGGTAGAAGATTGATTAGTCAAGAGGGAAACTTATCCTTTAAAATGCCCACAAAATGATAGGATATCAACATACTTGACTCTTGTGAGTTATCCAATCCAATCTAATTCAATCTTAGGCACCAACCGTACGTGGGATTTAAAAATAGAATTTCATGTAAAAATGTTGTAGTAGTAGTTAGGGTTTGTCATTGGGCCGGGCCTTGTCGGGCTTTTCCTTTTTTCAGGACGGGCCGAGGTTTGAAAGGGATCAGCTCGAGCTTGCCTATAGAGCCGGGCCTAAGTGGGCTTTCTGGGCCGGGCCACCCACGGGCCGCCCATTGCCTTTTTTGTTTTTGCCTTATATTGCCTTGCCTTATTACTACATATCATACTTGAAAAACTATTTTCTATCAAAATCTGACTAAGTATGAAAATGGACTTTTGAAATACTAATGTTTTCAATGATATTTTTGGCAGCTTATATTCCTTACAACTTAAATAATCAAACATGATTTTATGAGATTTTAGTATAAAGTATACATTGACTTATAGGGGTATCAATATTGGTATAAATTGTATCTTATACTAAAATTGGATTTTCATATTTTGATTAGTTAGGAATTGAATTTTTTAAATATTTTTTATTGAATCCAAATTTGGGGGTATTTCCTTATTTACATTGTAAACTTAAGTAAATGGAGTAACATAAAAATAAATTAAACTAAAAGGACAAGACATTTACTTAAATGTTTAGAATGGAAATAAGGCAATTTAAGGAGAAACAAAAAACAACAAGGCAATGAGCGGGCTTACTTGGATTGGGTCATGGGCGGGCCCTATCGGGCCAGGCCGAAAACAGGCCGAAAGTTTCAAAATCTAGGCCCAAGCCCTACTCAACCTTAGAGCAAGTCGGACCAAACGGGCCTAACTATAGGGCCAAGCCAGGCTTTGGCCCATATCTGGCCTCAGGCTACCCACTTTGGCACGCGGGCCGCGGGTCAAATGATGACCCCTAGTAGTAGTGCATGTATATACTAAGCGCAAAACATCATTACACAGCTCAATTGAGTAGAGCTTGTTGGTTGGGAAGCAAGTTAAAATCAGTTCCATGGGTGAAGAATCAGATTACAATAATCAAATGAATGCTTCAGAGACTCAGATAACAACAAAGAAATGGAAAAGGAAAAAACAAATTACGATTTACAAAATTCATGAGAATACTCAAACTGATAATCATGTTTTATGCTGTGAGCATCTCAAACTTTTTGGTTCTGCACATTTTCTAACGGGTCATGAGGTAAATGAAGTAAATAAACCAATCTAAGACTACTCCTAAAACAAAATATTTTGCTCTTTTTACCTCTCGAGGGATGCATGGCTTCGAGAAGGATGGAAAAGTTTAATAGTGCTTTTTTAAATTGCCAGTATCACAGGGCGACCATAAGCATCAGCTTCTTACTCCTTTTCAAATTTGAACCACTTCCAATTTGCATACATGCTTAATTTATCAAAAGGTAGAGCATCGCTTTGAGGGGATTCTGACTTACGATTGTTGGGAACAGAAGGCAGCTTTTGCCTGTACTTCTTTGCCATCATTTCAGCCTCTGAAAATACTTGCTGCCAGAAGGAAGAAATTTTCCATTAAGATCACAACTCGTTATGCAAGCAATTCTCAGACCAAACGAGTTATTTCATTTCTGAGCAGAAAGAACAGTTTAAATACCTCTCTGTTTAATAAAAAGAGGCCAGGTTCACTTTCAAGTTCAGCAGTGCTGTAAGCCAGACAAAGTTGAATTTGTATCAGTTAGGATTGCTCAACAATATGAATTCAACGGAAAAAACAAAAGTAAAAGGAAATCAGCGAAGACATTAGCTAGTTCATGAGGATAACTTTGGAACCAGATGGGAGCCCTAAGTGGCAAACTGAAAACTGCCACCATTCCAGGCAATCTATTCATCATATAGTACTTTCCATTGGGGGGAAAAAATAAAACAAGAAAACTGATTCACCTTAATGTATTTCTCAGTTACTGATATCTATTTAAACATTTTATGCTGCATGATTAAGCTCTGCAGTTCGTTATGTAAACCAATAATCTGTTATCAATTATATTACATGACTTTTAAAATGTAATCACAACATGATGGACAAATTCAACAGAATGATCATCCATTTGATCAACCTACATAGAGAATCAGACTTTAGGCCCTAGACTGCCAAGAAAAAGAAAGAGTTAGCATCAATTATGGCCTAGACTGCCATGGCATCAAATAATTTATTTTTGTGGCCAACACATGGCCACAAATAACTGAAGCAATGTGATTCTCTTGGCAAAGAAAGAAATATATAACTAAGCAAAGCTCTCTTTTAAATAATAAATGACACAATGATAACACAAAGTGGTTTGTCAGTTGTTTAGGTCTGTTCTCATGTCCCTTTATGCATTATTTTTCCCGAAAAGTCCAATTTTATTATCTTATGGAATATGGAATAGAGATCTTGACTGGGTCATAAAAACCAGAACAAGTCACCAGTTTAATGGTCAAACTTTTGGTCAATCTGGTTCAATTCATGATTTGACCAAAAATGGCTCATGCATTATGCCTAAATTGGAAGTGTGACCAGTTCCCTGTTTAATAGATTGGATCGGCCAGTTAGGTCCGGTGTTGAAAACATTGCTACAGAATAGCCCGAAGCATTATGAATTTACTAGGAAGAAAAATCACGGAGATTTTCTCAACCACAAATGTATGGAATATGAATGAACTGAAAGTTAAGCATCTCATCCCCTTGTATACCTGAGAGATATTTTGTCAGGAAACATTGACTTCACAACCAGAACTTTGATCTTCTCATTAACCTTAAGTATGTCACTGACAGAGGTAATTCGACCACGAGTCATGTTTGATATATGCAGCAAGCCACTGAGAAACAATAAGAAGGTTCAAATTGTCGATCCACCAGTGAAAACAGGAGACACATATTTCGCTTGTTTGATACATCTATAGTCTTGGATACAAATTGATGCAATCAAGATATTATATAATCAATAAAATTTAACAAGAATAACCTCAGGAATATTATACTTTTTATTGACAATGTCACCGCACAAAAAGTTTCCTTACAAGGTCCTGTTGACATTCAGAAGTTTATCGGCATCTAAGCTCTAATTTCTAGCCCCCTCTTTAACAACAACAAAAAAAAAAAAAAAAAGAGTCAAGGAACCAACCTGGGTTGCGTTTTATAATTAGTACACAATTGAATAGAATATTGATCCAAGTGGACACAAGAACTGGTGTAAGTAGGGAACGACAACCACATAGAACTTATACTCAGATGAAAAAGAAGTCTTCAAACAAAATATAACGAAAAGGAAACCTAGCAGGTGCGTCCAGCATACTGAATGATAAGATAATCTCCATTTCAAGTTATTTCAACTTGCATGGCTCTATCTACATTAGAGGAAGCAGAAAAAGTCTATGATACATTTCAAGTTACTTCAACTTATACTCTCATTGCCACAATAATGTCTTTATGATACATTTCTTAAGTGTTTTAATCTTCAAGAATGAGCAGAAGTTCTTCAAAGTTTTGAGGACAACTCATAACTCATTCTCTCATTGCCACAACTTGCTAGGTGAAAATGGTACAAAATTGCGTGCCTTTACAGTTTAAAGTTTGGAATTTTCATTTCCTTTCTGAAGATTAAAGTTATTTATCTTCTCATCTTTTCCATGCATGTAGATACTTTTCAAAGAAAACCCCATACAATTTTATTTTCATGTCCTGGTGTTCCTAATCTTTGAAATGTACACCACACACATACAGTATTTCTTTAAAAAGTAGTAAAATCAGGGAAACCATATAGCCAGTCTAATTTTGAGGTAAGTTTGAAAGTCCTTTACCTCCTGTTAGTTTCCCCTATCCTCACTTGGGCTCCATACGGAAAAAGTTTCTTAATTGTTCCTTCTAAAAGTGTTCCTTCTTTAAGGTGTAACATTTCCTGCAACATTATATTGCCAACTGAGATTAGTTTTTAAGAAGAAAAAAAACATAAAATCTAAGAACAAACAATGAGAGAACATTGCATGCAACAAAAGAGCATGAATAAATTAAATTTCAAATATGAAACTGACCCAAGCTTCTTTCTCACTCAATACTAAGTCATTCTTAGCTTCATCCATGCGAGTAATCCGCACATGCATCCGGCATCCCACCTACACCATTAGGAAACAGAATGTGTAAGAAGCAGACTAACAAAACAAATCTTCGCATGTATATAGTGAATAAGTCATGGACCCCATTATTATCATAGTCAAGTCAAGTCAAGTAATGACTCTTGAAACTGGCTGGAAGAAAACAGAGTCAAGTCAAGTAGCATAGTCAAGTGAAGCATGCCCATATCATTATGAAACACTGGTTGTAAGAAAACAGAGTCTAATGGATTATGTCCAGTGATTACAAGTGCTTACAGTAAACACAAGCTCCACTGATGTTATAGAACGTCCAACTATTTTTCTTATGCTATCTTCTCTTGATAATACTGATGGCA
Organism: Prunus avium; assembly: GCF_002207925.1. The sequence goes on along the minus strand of NW_018922162.1, from coordinate 37,574 downwards.
TCTCATAGAAGTTATAGAACTCATGCATTTGACATACTTAAAATGTTTTAGCAATAAATAGTTCCAGTGCATACATGATATCAGAACTGATTGATGGGTTGAATGCATCAACATAAAGAAATACAAATCATACCTGAAAAGTAGCTAAATGAATAACATTACATGAAACAATAAATATATAAAATTCCTCACAACCATCAACTTACATTCTCTTTGAGTTCAGTGAAGTTGTTCACTTTACTCAATAACTCAGCTTTTGGGAGGAAAGCTCGCAGACCCTGAAGAACCAAATTGTAGAAATGTTAGGCTTGAAACGACTGCATTTAGCAATGTCCAAAAGCCAGACACAAACCTCAATTCTTGTAAGAAGGCCTCCGGTATTCCATTCTGTAATTGTAACTTCAATAGGTTCATTCAGTTGTTTTATCTGTATAATAAGTAGAAAAGCTTCAAAGAAAGTTTGGTTTACATCCTCACCAAACTTCAACACTGCAAGATATTATGAGCTAAATGCAGCCACCAACAAAGTAGTTGTGAAGAGAAAATGAAGTTCATGAATCTTGGTTGCAAAAGAGTGTATGGTTCCTAAAAACCTATAAGATATAAATATGGTCCCAAATCTGCAGCGACAGAGGCAACATATTCTGAAAAAGCTCATAAGAAGTCATGCAGCAACCACTTAAATTGACCATATAAGTTGCTATATTCACTAAACAGAAAAAGGAAAAAGCAAGATAAGAACCTGCCTCACTCGATGCCAAGCAATTCGCCGGAAGAGTCTTCTAGTCGAAAGCAAAGGCCTACCACTAAGCGTTCTTCCAAGAACCTCAGCAAACAAAACAGTTCCAGTTTCAACAACAGGCCTCCCTAGAACTGCTCCCCCATCCACAGCTTCAGTTTTCACAATTCCCATCTTCCCTCTAACCATAAATTCTTCAGCATCATAATTCGTATCACATAACAAGTAGTCCATCTCTTTGTCATACAAAGGCAGCACCTCCTTAGTCAACATTGTACCCAATAAGTCTGCTCCTACATTCACGTCAAGTTTATTCTCATTGCCCGAAACAACAACGCCAATCACAAAATCACCCGGTTTTGGTTCATAGTACTCAACATTAACCTTCTCAACTTCCTCATTTTCATCATCCAACTCACTTTTTTCCTCAAAAACTCCTATCTCACCTCCCTTTTCTTCTACCCCATCTCCATCTGCAGAATCTCTTGGCGTGAAAAACTTCAAGAAGGGCGCTAAGGCCTCGTCTTTATCAAGCTTCTCAGAATCATTATCAAGTTTTTCAGAATCTTTATCTACTTCTGAAACAGACCCATTATTAATAGGCATAGGGGAAGGCTTATCTAGCAACTCAAGCTCTTCATTCTCTTCAACTGCATCTCCTTCAGACTTATTGGCCAAATGGGTACTCGAAAAAACGTCATATACATCACTTCTAGAGCAAAAAGTAATGCGCTTGCTTCCCCAAATGGGTAAATTCCTAGAAATTTTCAGTCTTTTAGACAACCCAACAGTGGAAAATGAGCTATAACTTGGACGCTTTGCAATTGAGTATTTGGGGATGCTTGCAAGCGCTCTGCTTGGTATGTTCAAATTGTTAAGCTGCAGAGATGAGTCGGGGAAGGAGAAAGACTTACAGGGGTAAACAAGGACTGGCATATCTTTTTTCTTTATCTTGAGGAGCACCTCATGAGCTCTGTCTAAAGGACCTTGGAATCGACCATTCTTTGCAGCGTGGCTTTCCCCGGCCAGTTTTATCCGTTGAGCAAGATTTTTATGTTCTTACGAGTTTTGGCATACAAACGCAGCGTTTAATATATTAATCTCAACACTGCACACTCTAATGATTTAAAAAAGCTTATTTATTGATATGCATGTCCCTATTCGATCTTCTCACTTTCCTCGTCATGTTACCCAATTCCATCAATTTTTCAATAAAATAATCGTTAAAATGCTGATGTGGCATTGGTATTTTAATAGTTTTATATAATAAAATTTTAAAATCTAAATTAAATATAAAAACCATATAAAAATGTTTAAATATTAAATAAACATAAAATTAAAAAGTAACAAAACTTACAACAAGATGAGAGAGGGTTTTCAAAACTTCCGGTTGATTATGAGAGGAAATAGAGAGACAACTATTATGAGACAACGGTATAAATTTTTGGGTTGCTCTCTCGTTCACGCGAGGAGAGCCTTGATGCCTAGAGTTAGGGTTTCTCTAGTTTTCTTTACTCATTCTCTGCGCCGTCTCTCTCAATCTTCTCTGATTGTCTCTTCGGGTTCTTCTTGGTGAATTGGGTACGACATTTTTTTGCTCTTTTGTTCTCCGTGGGGTGACTGCGTTGGCTTCCTTTCTGGGTTCCCAAGGAGCCAGTCGCTGGTGAGGGGTCTCTATCTTAACGCTATGGAGAAGGCCACCGCCTTTCTACTCAAGGGGATAACAAGTATAAGGCACCAAGTGGGAATCAGAAGCATGCAAAAATTGGTGTTGGGCATATGATTGTTAGTGGCATGGATTTTTCCCGTAAGCATAGTTTTTGTATCGATGATTTTGTTGACAAGGCGGAGGAGACCAGCCTCGAGGGGTCTCCAAGATCTCCCTAATAATTCTCCTATGGAATGTTCGTGGGCTTGGCAACCGATGAACGTTCCAACTATGAAGATCTTTCTTTGGAATTTTCTTTAAGCTAAGAGGCCAATCTTGGTCTCCCTTGCTTGTCAACTGGGGTTCTGGATCAAGAAAATTGGAGGTGACAGTTGGTGTTTGGCTGGATTTGTTATGATGCTCATAATACGTTTTTGACTTTGTACGAAGAACTATAATGCTTTCTTTAGATCATAGGAGGCTTTCTTTGACAGTATCTACATAGTGATGGGATGTGTTTCAATGGTTTTGTGGTTGGGTGATTGGCTGGATCTATTCTAATACACATAGTACGTTTTTGACTTTGTACGAAGAATTATGATGCTTTTTCTAGATCATAGGAGGACTTCTTTGACAGTACCTACGTAGTGATGGGATGTTGTTTTAAGGGTTTTGTAGTTGGGGTTTAGGTTGGTTTGTTTCGTATAAGTTGTTTGACTCTTCTGTTTAGTTAACAACATGGAT
>NW_018922162.1:5065-31269 GCF_002207925.1 Prunus avium | reverse complement strand
TTATGTAAATTCTTTTCTTTAGTTTTTCAAGTTTGATTAGTTTCCAAGTTTCAATTATGGTTTTTGTTCTTATTCATTATGCTTATAAGTTAATATGCTAGTTTGAATGATTGATCACCATTTAGGCTTGCATGTTAGCTATCTTGGTTTGAATTAAGAGTATACACCATGCTTTAATTCGAATTGAACTATGAATAAGAAGAGTACGTATGGACATTCGACAACAGGGATTAGATACATGCTTGGTTGTTTAAATTGTTCTTCTATGCTTAATGGGTTCCTAATGCTTAATTTTAGGTTAGACAACAAATTATCAAATTAGGGAATTAGGAACACAAGGTTATGACCAAACACCATGGCTTAATCATACTTTAGCTAGAATCAATCCATTAATCTAATTGAACTTGGGAACTTATCTGCTTGAGTTAGTTATTTCTTTCTTCCTTGTTTTATTTATTTCCTTTCTTTTTCATTTCTGTTTTGTGTAGGAAAAATGAATTGGATCATTCAATCACCAATCCTCGTGGGATCGACCTCGCACTTACATATGCTATACTACCAAACGGCTCGTGCACTTGCGAGTATCACAAGTTGAGGATGCAACTGAATCCATTTTGGTGCAGCTGTATCTACGCAACAGTACTCTTTCCTACCCCAGGATTTGTTTCTCTGGGAACTTTTTAACAAGATCGTCGTTAAGATGCTAGTTCTTACCATGTAATGTTCCTTTCAGTTTAATGTAATACCATCTTTTCTTTAAAAACAAACAAAACAAAACAAAAACAAAAAAACAAAAAAACAAAAAAACAAAAAAAAAAGCAGCCCATTTTCCCCCTCCTCCCTTCCCACCCCCACCATGTATATACTTTCATAGGATTTTTTGAGACAAGTTTACTAATTCGTAATTGGAATCGAATAAGGAGTTGAATCCCTCTTACGAATACTCATGTGTTTACTTCACATGGAGTAATTAAAATACAAGTACGACCCGCACAAAATCAAGACTTTAAGTCTTAATTTTGGAGGAATTGTACTCTTGGGTGGGAGGTGGTATTCTAATTCCTGAAGAATTAAACCATTAGGAATTCATCTTTTTTATCCATTATATCCTCACACAATTCTAATATTCCAAAATTTTCATTTACTTTAACCCAACAACGAGGGCATTTTAGTAATCAATTTGGTTTTAATTCCAATTCATGGGAATTTAGTAAACAATTTATAAGGAATTAGTACCGCTCCTACCTTAATTCCATAGGGTTTAGTTAACAACTTCAATAGGAATCTGGATTCTAACTCTCCTCAACCCAACTCCTTCTCAATTCAATTCCTCCTAATCCGATTACGGATTAGTAAACATGTCTAAGAGGAGTTGAATATATGATGAACATGGGTGGGCATCTCATCTGAAAAATTCGTGTACCGACTGTATCATACTGACAATTTGGTTTAGTTCGGTTAAATTATTATTATTATTATATTTTTAATTCTTCTAATATGATTCGTACTGAAACGTTTGGTTAAAAGATCGGGTAACAATATCCCTAACTCAACATAAATTTGTATTGAACCGATATTTATATTTAATTTATTTTTTAAAATACTAATATACGTGTCAACTTATTAGTGGTTGGATAGCTACCATAATGTGGACAACTAGGAGAAGTGACTACAATGAAAACTTCTTCTCATAACACGAAAATTCTGTGGTGCATTGGCTATACCGGTACAGCCATCTATCCAAGGGCTGAGTTTGCATGTTAAAAATGGAAGGCTGAGATTCAATGACTTAGTAACTTTTTGAGCCCTTTGTTATTCAACACATGAGTCGCATGTGACTCTGAGAAAGGCAGGTTTGGAGGATGAAGACAACGCGCGCTCTCCTCTCTAGTTGCCCAAATTAAAAATCCTAAGCGCCTCCAGGAACTCATCTCTCTGCTTGCCCAAATCCAATCCTTAGCGCCTCCAGGAACTCTTCTCTCTGCTTGCCGACGAACTCTTTTCTCTTTGCTTCGCCAGGAACTCTTCTTTCTCACTTGCCCAAATCCATCCTAAGCGCGTCCAACTCTTGTCTGTGCTTGGCCAAAACGCATATGCAAGAAGCTAATGCTCACCGAATTGAGGTCGTCCATGAGAAAACCCAAGCTGACGCTGGTGACTCTGCCTAAGCAAGTTCCTCAACTCTTCTCTCTACTTGCCCAAAACTCATCTGCAGATATTGAATTGATGGTGGGTCTAACCTCCATGATGTAATGGTCACCAAATTGGAAGAATTTAATTTAGTTTGCTCTGTTGGAATTGTCTGATACAGAACTTCAATCTCGCACATTGAAGGGTGTCATCGGCCTGATATGAGATCAACCATTTCTTTATGTGTGTAGGAGCTTTGAAGCCCATTCCAGCGGGTACTACATTCAATCGATATATGAGGTGGGTAGGCGAAGAGTTTGACTGTTGATGACATCAGCGGAATGGATTTGTAATAACAACAAGGTAGTAAAGATTTCGAAGATCCTTGGTTGTTAACGAAGACATTTGAGTTGGTGGCGACAGGAAGTGTAATGAGGAGGTGTTGAAAATTTGGAAACATCAAATAAGAGTTCAAAGAACCCTATTTTTCTGGTTTAGGAGTTAAATGTATTTTGGGTAAAGAGTTGATGCAATTGCATGTTTTTGGTTGCGAAACAGTTATACGTGGGGCAATTATTAACCTGACTATGTGCAATTGCATGAGATTATTCATTTGTGTGTTTTGAAGAGAAAGTATGTTAGCACATAGATTATAATGTAATTTTAGTTTGAATTTATGTTTGTCAGGCTTGGAGTGGTCTGCTAAGATGGACAGGGGTGTAGAGACATCAAAGGGTGGTTGTAGTGATTCATGGTATCTGGGTGGTTGTGAAAGGTTGATTCACGGGGTATTGGCAACAGAGAGTGGGCATATGTTGGTCGAACATCCGGTTAGTCAAAGTAGTGATGATAATGATGTTGACATTATTGTACCGAGGAAAGAAGATGTTATGGGGAAAGAGTTTAAAACGATAGAATTAGTGGAAGAATATTATATGAGTTATGCAAAGGGCATTGGATTTTTCTTGAGAAAAGACAAATTTGTTCGTAATTCGGAAGGAAAGGTATGTAGGAGACGATGGTGTTGTTCTAAAGAAGGTTTGAGAAATGAGAAGTTTAATGATCGACCGGATAGGATTCGGCAACCAAAGCCAATTACAAGAGAGAATTGTCCTACCCATTTTTGGGTGGGTTATGAGAAGAAACGTGATACTTACGTTATTACAAATTTTGAACCACATCACATCATGAACTAGTTACTCCACTTGAATCGCCATATCTCCGATGTAACCGTGTTGTTCGAAATTCCTATTTAGCACAAGCAGTGGGAATGCAAAGAGCATTAGTTAGAACATATCATACATATGAGTATGGTTGACCAATGTGGCTGGTATTTAAATGTTGGTTTTCAAATAAAGGATCTGTACAATAAGTTGGATGCATCACGCAAGGAAATTTTGCTCGACGATGACACAGAAGCCGCACTCTCTTACTTGAAAGCGAAAGGAGCAATGGATCCATAATTCTTTTGTAAGTTTAGTGTTGACGAGGAAAATAGGCTTGGTAATTTGTTTTGGAGGGACTCCACTTCACTTTTGGATTACATTGCTTATGGCGACGTCTTCATATTCGACAACATGTACAAAATAAATATGTATGACAAGCCCCTAATGTTGTTTGTCGGTTCCAACAACTACTGTTCTATTGTAATGTTTGGTTGCACATTATTGCATAACGAGACATTTGAAACTTACAAGTGGTTATTGAAAACATTCATGACATCCATGAAAGATAATAAGCCAATATCAATATTGACGGATGGTGATGAGGCGATGCATAAAGCCATTGATGATGTGTTTGACATATCTAACCATCGGTTGTGCTCATGGCATGTGTCAAGGAATGCATGTAATAACTTGAAGGATGATGAATTCCTAAGAAATTTTCAGGCATGTATTTGGGAACCATTTGCATTAGACGAGTTTGAGAAGAAATGGGAGGTTTTGAGGGAAAGAGCGAGTACTCCGAAACAAAAAGAATGGTTGAAAATGATGTATGCAAAAAGAGACTCATGGGTTGAATCATGTCTTAGAGAAAAAAATTTCGGCGGTATGTGCACTGCTCAACGCATGAAGTCCATGAACAAGTATTTGAAGGATTACTTGAGGAAAGGCGTGAAGTTGTTTGAATGTATTCCAGCAATTGATAGGGCTATGTTACGTCTTAGGAATACCACGGCAAAGGATGGTTTCAACGAAAAGTACTCAACACCAATTTTTAAAATCGCATTGACAAAACTCAAGCAACAAGCTTCTTTGATTTACACGCATAGGTGCTTTGTATTGATACGTCATGAGATCGAATCTTGTTCAGCACTCACCTATGATAAGGTGATGTATAATTTTGGAGGTCGTGTATACGTATTGTCAAAATATGGTGAATCGCATAATATGGTGTTTACCACGGTGGGGAAAATATGCGGATAGAGTGTGGATGCCGGAAATATGAAAGTGAAGGGATCCCGTGTTGCCACCTATTTTATGTAATGAAGTGCGAGCACCTTACGGAAATTCCTCCATCACCCATAATGAAGAGATGGACAAAAGTGCCCGAAGTGAAGACACTACCAACGAAGTTTGTAGAAATGGAGAGGTATGGAAGTTTAAGTGCTATGTCAAACAAAGTTTGTTTTTATGCGTCGAAGAGTGCAGATGGTTATGCCATGTTGACGAATGAGTTTAGTAGATGGGAGGGAGTTTGTGAAGGCTTACGGCAAAAGGAAGAAGAGACAAGTCTGAAATTGGGTAGTGCTAGGCAATGTCCTCCAAATATTGTCAAAGATCCAAAGATCGTTAGGACAAAAGGCACTCAAGCAAGCTAGGGTGGAACGCGTAAACGTCGACAATGTCATTTGTGTCGCGGATATGGACATACAAAGCGTAATTGCTCTCAAAGAAACTTGCATCCAAGTAGAAATGCATATGTGAATATCCCTTCAGGTTGTCAAAGCTGTCAGTATAGTAACGAGAAAGGGCCGTCCCCGGAGATTAGCTACAATTATGATAGTCAAACAGTTTCTCAATGCAAAGGCAATTATGTGGTTGATTTGTCTGGTTCTGATAGTTTTTCTACTACAAACCCAACCAATTCTACCCCCAACAGTGACAATGGTTTCTCATTTGACAATGGTGAACCTATCTCCCTATCTACTGGTTCAACCCAAAACAATTGTAGTTTTGGAACTTGGTTTACATGTAACAATTAACATTAAATATAGATTTAGTGATGGACAAGATGCTTTCATATGATTGATATATTATTGTTTTATGTATGTATTGTTGAGAAACGATTTTATGACTTCTATGGGGTGCTTGGATGGAAGTTTTACGTAGGCGGCGGTCATCCGAAATACGTAGCATCAGAAAGGGTAAGGGGCAATTATTTGAACATATTAGAATCGGTAAAGACCAATTATCTGAAAATACTTAGTATTAGAAAATTGTTGGCCCCAAAGTGCGAATTACATTCCCAAATATACCCAATTTCGTAAACCATAATTGGTTAATCCTATTTTTTAATCATATCCATAGGCTCATAATGAAATGGTTACTTGTATTTGTTTGTCTTTGCTATATACATTCATTAGCTTCATGTTTATGGTCTTAACAGTTTTGCCCACAGTCGGTCGGCATTTGCATTGCAAACATGCAATTGCATGACGGTGATGCAATGCAAGAGTGATTGTGCGCAAACGAAAATAAGAAAAATGGATTATATTTTATTGTACAGGCATAATTAGACATTTTTTTTTACTATAAATCGAAGAGCGAAATTAACCGAAATACAGAGCATGAGAAACGGTAAGGGGAAATAATCCTAACATATTATATTACAAAACCACCAATTATATGAAAATTACCTAGTACTAGAAATTGTCATGTAGTGCGAATCACATTCCACAATATCCCAAATTTCATAAACCAAATTGTGATTAACCCTAATATTTAATAATAGACATAGGGTCATAATAAAGCAGTCACTTGCTTTTCTTTGTCTTCGTGCTATACATTAATTAAGTTTGCATTTTTAAGCTATGTGGAGTTTGCCCACAGGTGGGTAGCGTTTGCATAACACACATGCAATTGCACTACGATGATGCAATATGCAAGAGTGATTGTGCGCAAACCCCTAATAAAGAAAAATGGATCATATTTAATTGTACACGCATAATTAGACAAATTTTTTACCATCAATCGAAGGGCCCTATTATCCGAAATACAGAGCATGAGAAACGGTAAGGGGCAATAATCTGAACATATTATATTACAAAACGACCTATTATACGAAATTACATAGTAATAGAAATTGTCATGTAGTGCGAATTACATTCCAAAATATCCCGAATTTCGTAAACCAAATTGTAATTAACCATAATATTTGATAATAGACATAGAGTCATAATAAAGTACTTACTTGCTCTTCTTTGTCTTTGCGCTATACATTAATTAGGTTTGCATTTTTAAGCTATGTGGAGTTTGCCCACAGGCGGGTAGCGTTTGCATAATACACATGCAATTGCACTACGGTGATGCAATGCAAGAGTGACTGTGTGCAAACCCTAATAAGGAAAAATGGATCATATTTTATTGTACACGCATAATTAGACATTTTTTACTATTAATACAAGGGCTCTATTATCCGACATACAGAGCATGAGAAACGGTAAGGGGCAATAAACTGAAAGTTTATTACAAAACGGAGCAATGATTTGAAAAATTTAATCGTATCCATAATTTAATTGGTTTTCTTTCTCTTTGGGGTACGTGAATGAACACTTTTATCACCTTTGCATTTTTGGTCTGTGGAGTGTTGTTCTGCATTCGGATTACCCTTAGCTGCGGCCCCTCTCCTCATCCTCATCCCCAACCTCTTGCTCTTCGATCCAAGCTTCATCTTCGTCTTCCTCTTGTTCTTCCTCTTCCTCATCTTCTTCCTGCTCTTCTGGTACCACAATTTTGGTCTTTCATTTTCTAACTATGTCATGTTTAAATTTTGAGCGAAACTCCTACATACAGGGAAACATTGAGATATATAAATAATCAATTTTGTTGTGCACACAAGTGATGATGATTTGCATTGCATAATTTAACATATTATTAAATATTGCAAAATTGAACATCTTATAAATCGAATAGGGCAATGGAGGTATCAAACTTACATGTACTACATCATCAGCTGACGTCTTGACCAATATCTTCACTTGCAATGGTTGTCCCATTGGTATTCTTCAATATCTCCTATTACAATATAACATTGTTCATGTTCATTATTGGTCTCTTATTTCAATATAACATCGGTGATGTTCGTTAATTTTATGAAATCACTATGAAATGAAGCTGAACTGACTTAGAATCTCTTGCCATAGGCGCCTGATCTCTATGCTTGCTTCCAATGATGTTGAAAATAGTAGGGCATTCAACCCAGCATTCAGCTCCAAAATCTCGGTTGCAGCTTCAGCTGTTACCTACATTCAGGCACATGCAATTACAACAATCACCACTGGAAGCCATCAATTAGGAATAAATTATACAAAGGAAACTATTTACATGCGTTACACCATCAGGTAATGGTAGATCATGTGAAACCCCATATTTTTTAATATTTCATAAAATTAAATATTTACAATTATTAATCTCCAAAAAACTATATATTTACAGTTTTGCTTACTAAGCATTGTTGATGACTAACGTGTTGCAATGTCGTGTCCTCAAAATCCATTAAAGCTTGAGGTGTAAGAATGATAGTTATTCCTGTATATATAAATTTGATAGGAGAGTGCTCACTAAGCACTCTACCAAGCCAACGCAAAAGGCTATTTGGGAGTCTAGGAACCTATAGACTAATTAGGTGGCACAACATTAAGCTTCATCAAACCTACACTCCACCAATCACAAACCATCAAGTTGCCGCCTTTCACTACTATAAATAGGGACCAATTCCTTTAACTTGTTTTAAACAGCATGCATAGTAATGCATGATAGAAAGAAGAAGAAAATATTAGAAAGTGTAAACAAGAAATTTGTTGAAGGAACTCGAGGTGTTTTGAACTTGCAACTGGGAGTTACGCAATAGCTTTGGATTTGATGTAGGGGTTCTTTCTTGGGGAGGTTTTGCATAAATTGATTTAATTAAATATTGTGAACACTATATTATGCTTGGTAATATTGTTTGATTATTATCCTTGATATTGGATGTTTACATGATTATCAATTATCATTATAATTTGATTAATATTGACATGTTCATATGTTGTCGGCGGTGGTTGGAATTTTTGGGTTGATAACGAAATTATGGAAAAGAGGATAATGGGAAGAATCTTTTGTGTAGTTGAGTCTAACCATTGTAGGGACCAAGTTCAGGCGAGCCCGTGTGCACAGTAGATTAGGAAATTGGCGGTATAATTGTCGATTGGGTGATTTGGGCTTGGAGATCAATGGTATCGACAAGATGACTAGCAAAAGGGGAATTATGGCATGATTGAAATGGGTGTTAGTTTATATAATGGGGCATTCGGAATCACGGTGGTAAAATGCATGGTATGGGACATGCAGATTTGCTTGCCCTATTATATAGATTAACGGGTTGGGAAGAATTGAAGTTCATTCATACATTGCATAAATTGTACATTTAAAATCTCACTAATCATATAGGGCCCCTACTGAGCATGTAATGCTCACCCCTTAATGAATTTATTGCAGGTTTTGAATCTGAAGTTTAGTTGTGACAAGGAAACAAGAAGAATGAGTTGCAGATAGTTTTGGATGTTTTGTTAAGAGTCTGTATTTTATTGAAATTTTGCTTGTAAAATTACAATGTAAATTACTTTGGTTTAAATAGAAGTTTTATGTTTAATTCTCAAGTTTCTTGCTATTTAAATTTTGTAATTTTAGTTTTTCTTTTCTTTTACGTCACACTCTCAATAAATAAGTAAATAAATTGGGGTGTGATAGATCAGCACTATCTTGTCCATGGGGTATCCGCACAAGTTTACTTCCATTATCGACGGCCCAACTTGGTATTCGGACTGACCATGCTTGAGGAGAGATGTTTCCAACCCTTCTATGTTGTCCTTCTTGTGGAATTGAGGTATCATGTTAGTTTTAAGAAAAAAAATTTCAATTTAATGTAGGAAGTGTAAATACATAACACGTGTTCAGTGTAGAACCTACCGCTTCATGTAAGTCCTCATAGTGGTGGTACCTTATGTATTCATCTCTGCAATGGGCATAGTCAGATGAATTTGCAAGCCATTCCGAAGCTGGGTACCTATTAAGTGCTTCCTCGACTTCTTACTCATCTGTGAGCTTATAATCGGAAAGCATTGTCCTCGGTGGAATTTTGGGTACTCGAGGTTCCGTGCTGCCTAAGCCTTGCATTGCGACTCGCTCTCCCAAATACCAGGAAGAACCAGCTGGTCCCTTCAGTAGGATTCATTTACGGGTTGCTGACATGATATTTTTGACTTCTTCCGACATCTCAGATTCATCGGTCCCCCATGGGTTCCAATTTACTTGCAATACAAATTGGTTACCTTTGCGTATGATACATTTTTTTGGTAATAAAATATCGGTTCAAGAGTGAAGGCTTTATACCATATCATTTCTTAGATGTTGCATCATGACTCTAAAATGTACCAACTAATGGTGCAAGTCTTGCTTTGCTTTTGAACCTAACCACCTCAATGCTCGGGGCCACGTGTTCAAGGTCCAATTGGGCCTTGCTAAAGCAAACGGCTTTAGGTTCTCGCAAACCCATACTTACACAAAACAAGTATACAAATTAGCAATTTAAGCAAAAAAGTTTGTTGCACTTTGGGGACATTTATTTCTTTTCCACTAACCTCCCATGCCCTCCAATACCCTCCCATGCTTGAGGACCTACCCCTAGAACAAGAATCCATTGATCTATACAAGCAAGCCAAAGCCACATCGCCCCAGTCGTAATTACCAATGTCTAAGACTATTTCCAAACTGGGAGCGTAGTGCATACTCACGTATTGACTCTTATCATTTAGGAATGAGGAGCCAATCAAGCACAGTATAAATGCCCTTGCAATTTGGTCTGCTTCTTTATCATCTTTTGGAATCTTCTTCCAATATGGAGTAGAAATGCTTTCATACGGCACTCTCCTTTCACTCGCCAGTAGGTTTGCAATTGGTTTCCCAAACAATTTAACTAGCTTGTTCTTATTTTTATAAATCTCCAAGTCGTACTTTAATCGCTTCCCACCAACACGCAATCCTGTGATTGCTGCGAAGTCCGTGGGGGTCATCGTCATCTTTCCAACTTCATCGAAGTGGAATGTGTGGGTAGTGTCCCACCATCTCTCAGCTAAGGCCACAAGTAATGGCCTATCCCTTTTCGCTTTCACAGTGTCGTGCATTGTTGTGTTATACCATGTAGCACACCTGTCATTGTTTCCACACCCTCTTATTTGTTTTAAAGGAAGCTGCATAAAACACAAAACATCATTCATCTTAATTTGATTGTGATCCACTAATTACAATTTATTCCAAAGTGAGAAATGCGAATTGTAAAATAAAATAAGAATACCTTGAAGGAGATATGTTCCTCTAATTCCACGTGAAGCAAGGGTGAACAAGGATTTCAGTCCTTCGGTATGAACACACGTACACCGAACACTCCACTACCCAGAGGACCCCAGAGTCGTTTTGCTGGCTTTCATTTTTTCGAGCTTGAGGTAGCCACTGAAGACTTACTTTTCGTAGGCTTTGCAAGTGCGGTCTTTTGCGGCCGGGAACCTTCATTAGATGCTTCAACCTCAGTGAACTTGTTCTTGGTCCTCATTGTCGCTTGGAATATCCTTCAACCTGAATACAGTAACAATAACTTTGATAAACATGTTTATACTAGAAATTAGTTTATCACTAAAACAATTGGTACATAATTTTTTTTGGGCAAGCAGAGCATAATTTGTTAATGAATGTATATTGGCATTATGCATGAATTAGCAATATTAGATAAGTATGTCACATGATATATCATGCCATTATTCAAGATTTTTCTGTTCCTTTCTAGAGAGAAAGTTACACCTAACCATGCATGCTTTGTTTTCATCGATAGCTAGTATCTATACTTTAGGAATACTTTATCAATGCAATCAACAACAAGATGGCTGCAACCAATTAACCCATCCATAAAGCTAATTCATATTGTCAATCACAACAACAAATACCTTTTTACTCCATTAACGAGGGATTTGCAAAATAATTTCAATATCAAGGAGGAACCCCAAACCCTCATAGAAATCAATTCGTTACAAACCCAAACACCCTTAGGATTTTTTGTCATGTAAATCCTCATGTGCACATTTAGAAACAGAACTGAATGAATAGGATCGAAGTTCTTACGTTTGACATGGACTTAGAGAACCAACGGACAAGGGTTTAGGGGTGAGAATGGCAGTCGACAGAGACAGCGAGAGAGAGAGATAGAGCAAGAACTGCGAGTGAAGAAAGAGGAGACAGCTGAATTGAGCGAGTGAGACGACAGGAAAGAGCAAAACGCCAAGTTGAATTCAGCCAGAGACAGATACAACGCGCGAGAGTGAGAAACTGAAGCAGTTCTAATTTCATATTTTGAAAATTTTTGCCATTCGTTCAGGAACATTGCCCGTTAGCCGAAAAAATGTCCTAAACCAACTTATTTTTTTAAACAAACGGGGTATTTGTTCAAGCGAACACAAGGGGTGCAATCGTTGAGTAAAGTTGTCCGTTTCCCGAAGAAATGGATCCAACCAACATACTTTTTCAAATAAATGGGGTATTTGTTCAACCGAACGCAAGAGGGTACATTAGTTTAGAAACATTCGACGTTTCCCCGAAAAGGGACCCAATCAACTACTTTTTCAAACAAACGAAGTACTTGTTCATATGAACGCAAGGAATACGTTCGTTGAGGAAAGTTGCCCGTTCCTTGAAAAAATAGCCCCAACCAACTTTTTTATTCAAACAAATAAGGTGTTTGTTCACACGAACGATAAGGGTGCGTTCGTTGAGGAAAGCTGCCCGTTCCCCGGAAAATGTCCTCAACCAACTTACATTTTTAAACAAACGGGGTATTTGTTCAAATGAACGGAAGATGTGTGTTTATTTAGTAAAGGTTCCCTTCCCAGGAAAAATGGACCCAACCCACTTACTTTTTCAAAAATATGGGGTATTTGTTCTAGCGAACACAAGGGGTGCATTCTTTGAGTAAAGTTGCATGTTCCCCGGAAAATGGCCCCAACTTATTTTTTCAAACAAACGGGGTGTTTTTTAAGCGAACTCAAGGAGTGTGTTTGTTTAGTAAAGTTGCCCGTTCCCTAGAAAAAAGGCCCAAACCAACTCACTTTTTCAAACAAATGGGGTGTTTGTTCACACGAACACAAGTAGTGCGTTCATTGAAGAAAGTTGCCCGTTTCCCGGAAAAATGTCCCCAACTAACTTACTTTTTCAAATACATGGGGTATTTGTTCAAGCGAACGCAAGGGGTGTGTTCATTTATTAACGTTTCCCGTTCCCAAGAAAAATTACCCAACCAATATAATACTTTCAAACAAATGGGGTTTATGTGGAACCGAACACAAGGGGGTGCGTTCGTTCAGAAAAATTCGATGTTCACCCAAAAAAGGAACCCCACTACCAACTACCAACTACATTTCAAGCATTATTTAAGTTGAGTTACTTCCTATAACAGACATTACATTTCAACGCAAAAAGTTCCACCTCTTTAACTAATAACATTGCTCAAACTTATACTCTTACGTCTTGCACACAATCTGAAACAGGAAAAAGAAAACCTAAACAATATGTCACATTCAATGGTTGGTAGCTTATGAGGCTCCTACACGCATAAGAACAAGAGGGTGGGTGATGATGATGATGATTCTTTGAATTATGTCTGCCAACGAGTGAAACGAGCCCATAATGTCATGAAGCCTCCCATCGAGACTAGTAACAACATACTTTGTGAAGAAGATTCAGTGACCAAGTACAACATTTACAATGGTGGGATTGAGATCGACTTAGAGATGTTTAGGAAATACGCTCAGCTTGTTAATGCTAGTTCAACTAAGTATGACAATATTGAGGTATATGAAGCAATTGATATTTTGGAGAAGCGAGCTCCGTGAAGCAACGGTATTTTAAGATACAATCAATTCAAATTAATTCTTAGTCGAGATGTTAGGAGAATAAAAATACAAACCAAAATTAGGTAAATTAAACTTACAATTCGTTCCATTAGTTGATAACGAGATGCGTTGTATTTAGGATCAAGGAGGCTATCCTATATTTCAACATTTTTATCACCAACAAGTACCACTAGCAAATACCAATGACTCATGATTCAATCCAAAATGGGGATGAAAATCTAGGATCACAATGACTTGCTTAAATTGATACCTTATTACACTTATTAAGGCCTACGGTGAACCGCTTTGAGTTTCCCCTTCTCAGTTTGACACCCAATTCAAAAAGTTTATCATCACTTGTTTCATTAACGTGATCCTACATTGATATATAGTGTGAGCTTAAATTGATTTACTAAATAACAACGTATAATACTTTGAAAAATATGAACACGTATCGATATGTATGTGGGGAAGTACCAATTCCTTGATCTCGTTTGTTGTAGATACCACACTTGCGCATTCATTACTCCGCCATTAATCCACCTTTCGAGCCTCAAGCACATCAACTCACCTCGGGTCACATGATGCCCATTTTGAATTTCAATTATAATTTCCTCACTACACCGGAAGAAGAAATCAATTGTTATAATTAAATTCACGTACACGACAACATAGAAGGAATTTGGTTGATTTCTTAATTCTAGAGTTGTAAGTAGTAGTTACCTTGAAATGTCGTTAGACCTAAAAATATAACTAAATAACTTCAAATCCGAATCTTCTAAGTCCCCGGATTTTAATTTGAATGGCCCAATTTTAATCTTAGACTCCATTTTCTACACGGCCTTTCCCTTTCCTTTTGACGAGTCAACCCATGGCTCTTTACAATGATGCCCTGGATGCCTTTCAGATGTACGACGTGCTTTTATTCCACTTCGATCACCATGGGCTGATTTTGTGACATTCCTCTTTTCCACGCAATCTTCAACTGTATGGAAAAGAGAATTCAAATATTACATATACGAAAAAAATAATATTTAAGTATATTACAACTATCCAAATAAATGCATACTTAAAAAATGTAAACGATAATAAGAAACTCGATTTTCAAACTCCTAATCGCTCATCGTACCTTGGGTTGAATGAAACTCCGTCCATCCGGTAATGGTGTTGAAGGATTGTTCACATCAACTGCACCTTTCTCATTTAATTTGCTACATTCTTCACCATTCCACATCACAACATTCTCACTACTTTCATAGGGTTTTTTCAGTGTCTCGTCCCCCTTAGTTTCATTTACATGTCCATGTCCCGAAAGAAGATGTTGTCTTGCGTCTTTCATGTAGGAGCTCACTTCACTCATGACCTTTTCAGTGAGTTCCAACACTGAGCGCTGGACCTCGGCCTGTATTATTGACCCCAAAGTGATAGCAAGTCCTTCAACTGAGCGCTTCACCTCGGACTGTATTACTGGGGCCAAACTAATAGCAACTTCTTCAACAATTCTTTCAATATTTACTCCGTACACTTCATTCGTTCTACTGCGCTTTGAAACAACCCGAACGGTAGGACTATCAAACCCACTTTGCTTTCTAACCCATTTAATCAATTTCCACGCCAAGTTATTGTTCCACGACAGAATGGGATCCAAAGATTTATCAACACTCCACCGTGGACAATTGAATCGAAATAGAATAGCTGGAGAAAAAGCAGTGACCCATTTACATATGCAACTTTCTTCGATTTGAACGACCTAACACCTTCGTGTAAGAAGTTGAATCCATGGTCAGCCCAATTCTTTATCTCTATCTTCCCTGGGATCGTCAAGAAAGTCAAATAATTCCTAGTCACTAATAGTGAAGATGTGGGGCAGAGTAGTGCTAAGTGCAAACATTACAAATCGAACTTTAAAGTCCTCATTCGCATTTTCACACTCCAACTGTTCAGTTAAACCACTTACTAAATACTCTTTTACCATTTCTATTGAAACTCTTCACTAACTGTTTCACCTTTTCATCTTCTACCTAACACCTGAGTTCAACATCCTCACCGATGTTCTTAAGACCCATAACACGCCCGAAGTCAACGACACTTATTCCCAAAATATTGTCGTGCAGTTCTCTGGAAGAAGTATCAAGATTGAACCTTTGAATCAGAAAATGGCATAGTTTGCGGTGTAAACGAGTGCAACATAAAGATGACAAGTTATTGAACCCAATAGCATTAATTGTTAATTGCTTCTCATCAGACAATTTTTCCACCTTACAATGGAATCGGTCTGGGCTACGTCTAGTGATAAAACCCATCTCCTTTGCTGTCTCATTTACTTGCCCACTCAAACCTTCGATGGCAAAACCATATGTCGCCTTCTCTTTAAGGTTCAATTTCCTCCACTTTTTAACAATCTCTTGTTGTTTTACCTGAAAAAAATAAATTCTCATTAAAAGAGCCTTTTTAATAAAATAATTAATAAACTCACACAATCCTTTACCATCTCTCACCTTACTGTCCATCTTTGCATTGGCTACTTTCCCCATTTCATGTTGTTCTTTTTTCCTGTCAATTATTTATTTTTAATATAAAAAAACTATCATAATATTAAGTAACCACATTTCCAATTTTTAGATGTACGTGTAACTTACATGAAATTAAAAAATGCATATTGGCCAACTTTTGATTGTTGTACATTACTCTCGGCCTTGCGCTTTTCTTTCGCTTCTCCCCTTTTTTGAGCTTCCCTAACTTGCACAAATCAAGTACACAATACTATCATGCAATTGTCTCTAGCGACGAGAATCTGAATACTAATCCAAAGCCTAATACACCCTAAACCCCCTAAACAGCACAACATCACATTGCTTAATTACAAAAATACAGTGACCTGGATTTGCACACAATCGCTTAGTAATTGCATATACTGATATGAAATTGCACGACAATACTTGCAAGTGCATCAACCCTCTATTATAACATTGCACAAATAATGCACACAACCCACCCATGCATTTCTCTTTTGGGCTGGGATTCTCAATCCTTTCAAATCTCAATCCAAATCTTAACCAATCCTAACATTACACTTTCGGAACACTTTACACTCCATAACAAAATATTCGAAAACACAGTCCAACCTACCTACCTACCACGAAATCACCTCACTTGCATAATTTAAAAACAAAACTATATAATGTAATTGCATTCAGTGACTTGGATTTGTATACAGGTGATTAGTAATTGCATATAGACATATGCAATTGCATGACAGTAGTTAAAATTGCATGAACATTACAACCATGAATGTGAGATACCCACTTCACCTCACCACACCTTGAGAATGAGAAACCCACTTCATCTCATGAATGTGAGAAACCTACTTCCTCTCTTGCCCCAAGTTATCACCACAAAATTTCAATTAAGAATAACATAAAACATAGTGTTAACTTACTTTCACAAGGAGCGAATACCAAATGCTTTCACAAGGGCTCGATTGCAGATGAGAGGAGTGCCAACAACCCACCAGTGATTGGAAAAACTCAATTCTAATTCCTATTATCAATTCGAAATGTTAACCCCTAAAATTATCATCAAAATCCAAACCCGAAAATAGGGGGTTTTTGACAATGATGGCAAAAAAGAGAGAGATGTTGCAGAGAGGAGGAAGAAACTTTCTACAGAAGAGGAGTTGAAGAAGATGACTTTGAAGACCACGAAGAAATCAGTTTGAAGTTGAACTAGATGAGTTTAAGGAAGAAGATGACGTCAACTGTAATGCGCGCGTGAAATCGATTCACCTGTTAACCTTAGCAGTAGGTTTCCCATGTTTTTGAAAAAAGTCACGTGCATGACATGTGATCGGTTGTACCGGTACAGCCGATGCACCACAGAATTACTCTAACATGATAATTCTGTGGTGCATCGGCTGTACCGGTAGAATGAGAAGTCTCATCTCCTCCCAAGTCCAAGTTATAATGCCTCTGGAGTCCCAAATATCAGTATGTACCATAATAATGCATTTCTAAACAAGTCGGGTTTCAATTTTGTTTATATTTGTAACAGGTTGTTTTCATACACATCACTGGATGTATCTAAAGTTACAGGAATTGAAGATATTTCTTGCTCTGTTTGTTGATTTATTTTGTATTAAACAAATCATGATATTACTTCATAATAGTATATTGTGTGTATCTTTCTTTTTTTGGGTGAAAATATTGTGTATATATTTACTAAAGCCTATCACTTGAATGTTGTCTTTTCTTTTTTTCAAAACCCAACAAATCAAGATTTTGAATTTTCCCTTTTGAATGAGCATGTTAGATTTGGAATTATTCATGATGGCTCAACTGACGCCATTGTGATGTGATACTTCTCTGCATTTTTTTAATTGCTACCAACTGATGCCATTGTGATGTTGTCAAAATTGATAGAACAAATAAAGATGGATGTTAAAATAGTTCTCAAAAAGATCATATGGATGTTACATTAGTAGGTTTCTTGTTAAACAGTACTATCGGGCTACCGATCATATAGAACCGAATATTTGGTTAACCAATCCGAATGGTTAAAGCTCCTAATATTCGGCTAACGGAAGAGACTTACTAAAAACTTTGGTAAAGTTAACGGAAGAGCCATTTACCATTCCAAATCGATTTGTGCTTATGCCTAATGATGAAGGTGATTTGATGGGTTTTCTTTATTTGAGGTGTCTAATAGTGTTTGTACAATGGTTGGACTAGTGGGGGAGGGAGGAGGCGGAAGGTGGCTGCAAGGTACCTAGAGAGGGGGAGGAGGGGCTGTTGGGTTCTTTATTTTCTAAGCTTATATTTTTATATAATATTTAAATATTTTAATATGTTTGTTGTTATATTTAATTTTGATTTTAAATTATTAATAACTCAAATTACTAAAATGACCATGTTAGATCAGCAACTTAATGGTTTTATTGAAGAAATTGATAGATTGGGATAACGTGAGACATGAAGTATAGAGGGAAATTGAGTCAGTTAAAAGTTCAGGAGGAAAACATGAGACAATAAGCAAAGCACAAGGGGTAATCAATAAATAAGCTATTGAACAATAGTTTTTGTCACAAAACGTCAATGCAGTTTATGAAACTAACAACTATAATTTTTTTAATGTCTCAGATTGTTCTTACATTAACCATGCACATCAATTTTGTCTCTTACCGTTATTTCTAAGAGATTGTCTTGGGGGTGTATTGAATTAAGATTTTAATAGATTTTAAAGTAGGTAGAACTCTATGGATTTTATTTGACTTTCTTAAACTCCACATATACTTTGATTGAATTTCATAAGAATTGAAATGAAATTTGTTGGAATCTTATCATAGATTTTGATAGATTTTTTTTAATTATAAAATTCTATAAATTCGAAACAGCGGTAGGCCATCATGTTTGATGTTAGTGATAGTAGTAGAGACAATTGTGGTGGGAATGGTAGAGTTATGAATGATGGTGGGGAGAGTGGTGGAAATGACCATGTCAAGTGGTGGTGGTGGTGGTGGCGGTAGAGGGTGGTAGTGCTGATGTCGGTGGCTGTGGCGGGGGTGGTGTGTTGTGCGAAAACACTTCAAGACCTTGTCGTTAATGGACTGCGCAACTATCACACATGAGCCACGCAAAGATAAAGCACACAAAAACTGAAAAGTAAACACGCACACAAAGAACACAAGAATTTATAGAGGTTCAACGTTATGCCTACGTCCTCTTGGTGATCCCCGAGAAATTCACTTGTATGAAAGAACCCATTTGGTTACAATGAAGAACCCCTTTGATCTCTCAGAAACCCTAACTCTTTTTTCTCTCATCCTTGGGTCAAACCCAATTTGATCCCTTAGCTTTCTCACATTACAATAACCTAGCGCTAAAGTGCATATTTATATGTCATAGGGCTTTAGTACAATTATATAAGGAACAGGAAACTTAAAGAACCCCAAAACTAGGAGAAAATATGTCCAGATTTGCCAGGGATACGCGCTGGATTCGGGCCTCTTACTCTCGAGCTCTGCCGCACGAGCAGGCACTCGAGCACTTGAGTATGGGTGAGAAGTACTGCTCTTCCTCTCGAGAGCCTTTTGTTTCCGCTAGAGCAGCAAAGCCGAGTCAAAACTATTATAGCTCTTTTGACCATTTGTTTCCTTCACTCCTTCCACATCTTTTAGGTGAGCCAACATCAACAATCTCCACCTTGGCAAGCCTAAATACCTTGTGAAAATCATTGACCTCTAGAATCTCTTCAACCTCTTGGAAATCGTCCTAGTAACTCCCAAGAGCTCCACCTCAATCTTTAGCATGTAACAAGATTGAGCAAGCTCAAACAATGTCTGAACTTCTTACCTGTGACTGGCTTGGTCAAGCAATTAGAAGCGTTCTTATTTGTATGAACCTTCTCTATTGCAATGTCCTCATTGTTCACCTAAGCCCTTATCCGGTGGTACCGTACATCAATATGCTTAGACCTTTCATGAAACATTTTATTCTTGACTAAACATATAGCACTTTGATTGTCACTTTATATCACCACCAAGTCTTGAGTTATCCCGAACTCTTTAGCCAATCTTGTCAGTCATAACGCTTCATTAGAAGCCTCTGTTAGCGCCATATTCTCCGCTTCGGTAGTAGAGAAGGCAGTAACTGATTGTAGCTCCGCTATCCAACTAATTAGTCCTTTACCACAAGTGAAAACATACCCCCATGGTGGATCTCCTCTTGTTTATGTCTCCCGCATAATCTGAATCCATATAATCCGACACACATGCCTTTCTTTGTTGTCTTTCAAACAAAACCCCAAGCTTCTTAGTGCCCTTCAAATACTGAAAAATCCACTTCACCGCATTCCAATGTTGTTTGCCCAGATTTGCCATGTATGTTGAAACTACACACATAACTTGAGCTAAGATAGGGCATGAGCAAACCATTGCATACATGAGACACCCTACCATGCTTGCATACAGAACCTTACTCATCTCATCCTTCTCTTTGTCACTAGAAGGACTCTCTTGGACACTTAGTCTAAAGTGCTCCGTCAAAAGAGTAGACACGGGCTTGCAGTCCAACATGTTGAATCTCTCAAGTCCTTAGATATGTGCTTGCCTTGTGACAGCCACAATTTGCCCATATCTCGGTCTCTCATTATTTCTATTCCTAGGATCTTTTGTGCGGGACCAAGATCCTTCATGTCAAACTCCTTTCCAAGTAGAATCTTCAACTCTCAAATCTTTGACATGTCTTGACGCGCAATTAGCATATCATTCACATAGAGTGGCAACAAGCTGATCTTCCCATCCCTGAACACATGAGAGTACACATAACAATCTGATTCGCATCTTCTATACCCAAACAAAGACTTCTTCAACCTACAAACCAGATTTCCTTTATTCGCTTCAAGGAACCCTTGAGGTTGACTCATGTAGATGTCTTCCTTTAAGTCTCCATGGAGGAACGCCGTCTTCGAATCACATCCATTTGCTCCACCTCCATGTCCCATTGTGCCACTATGAAGAGCAATAACCGTATAGAAGTATGTTTCACCACTGGGGAAAAGATCACATCATAATCAACTCCTTCCTTTTGTAAGTACCCTTTAGCTACTAGACTAGCTTTGAATCTAGTTGGCTCTTTCTGATGTCTCCCTTCCTTCTTCCTAAACCCCCACTTGCAGTCAATCACTTTCCGATATTTGGGTTTAAGAACCAATTCTCAAACGAAGTTCCGGTGTAGAGATTCCATCTCATCCATCATAGCACTCATCCAACTTTCCCTCACCGAACTCTCAACTACTTCTTGGAACATGGTTGGATCTCCTTCACTCATGTTTATAGCACAGTGAACTGCGTCCATCTCCCATCCAAACCGTTAAGGAGGTTTGATGGTTCTCTTGGGCTTGGACCTAGCTATAGATGACGGCTCCACTTGATCTTGAGCCTTATCATCTTCATCTTCTTCTTGAGTTTGTTGTTGTTGCCCAAATTCTTCTACCTTAGTATTGGACTCCACCACCTCATGAACGTCTTCAATTGGCTACATACTTGGAGTATCCCCGAACACCCTACTTGGTGAAATTGTAACAGTTGTCTTTGTTCCAACAACATCATCTTTCGACTTCGGTTTCTTGACTTTGACCATATGCATGGTTTTCTCATTAAAAACAACATCTCAACTGAGTGTTTTCTTCCAGTTCACTAGATCCCATAGTTTGAAACCTTTCACACTACTCTCAAAGCCGAGGAATATGAACTCAAGAGACTTTGGTTTCAACTTGGTTCTCTCATCATTAGGTATGAGAGCATAGGCATTGCATCTAAATACTTTTATATTAGTATATTCAATAGATTTATTATACCATACCTCTTCTGTACAATTGAAATCAAGATACTTCGATGGTGACCTGTTAACCAAATAGGAAGCGTGGTTAACCACCTTCACCCATAACGCCTCGGGCAAGCCGGCATGAATCCTCATGCACCTCTCACACTCCATGAGAGTTCTATTCATCCTCTCTGCAGCTTCATTTTTTGGGGGCGTATTCTTCATGGTAAAATGCCTTTTGACACCCTCGCTCTTGCAAAACTCCAGAAATTTGCTATCTTTATATTCACCTCCATTCAGTGGCGGATCCAGGAATTTTGTTTGCAGGGGTCAAAGTCTAAAAGGTAAAAAAAATATTATACAAAATAGAACCAAAAAAATATTTGAAACGATAATATTATAATTCTTAATTAATAGAAAAAAACCACAGTACAATTGTCCA
Organism: Prunus avium; assembly: GCF_002207925.1. Next base: position 9,245 of record NW_018922162.1, on the reverse strand, counting down.
CGACGAGTTTTCATATTCTTAGGTTGACAAGGACCCTTTTGTAGATATGCTCTTCGAACTTCGTTTCGAATGTTAGGATCATAATCCAACATTTGAGGTTGAAGTCCAGGGTCTGCAGGAAGATTATTCATAAGATCTTGTAACTCACTTTCTTTCGAACTACCCACATCTCTTGAGTCTGAACTGTCCACATTATCCGAACTAGAAGTAGTTGATGAGAACTTTCTCTTATAGAATCTTTCCATAACTTTCTATTCAAAAAACATACAAACTAATTAATCATCCAAATTGCAAAGATTTATTCTAACTAACCAAAATAATCAACATATTAATCAATCTTATTAAAGCATAAAAAGATTAGGAAATAGGTAACATAATTTCAATTTGAGGGACAAAATCCATCATATTAAAACATACAAACTAATTAAATCATACAAACTAACATATAATTAATTAAAAACTCTATTTCATTCAAACTAATCAACATATTAATCAATCTCATCAAAGCACAAAAAGATTAGGAAATAGGAGGATAACATATTTTCAATTTTGAGAGGAAATTTCAAACCAAATTGAATTTGGGGTTTGCTGCCGCCACTAGATGAGGAGGTCGCCGACGCCGGAGGGTTATTCACGTGGGGAGGCTATCGGATTGAGTGAAGGATGAGTAGAATTAGGGGTTGGGGTTGGAGATTTAGGGTTTGAATGAGAGGAATGAGTGAAAAACTCATTTCCCAATCTTTTTTATCGAGCTGCATTTCTGTCTGGGCCTTTTTTTTTTTTTTACCTGAGCCAAAACGACGTCGTTTTGGCTAGGTCGTTTTATAAAAAAATCCACTTAAGTGGAACGACGTCGTTTTGACATCAGGAAACAAAAAAAAAATTCTGAAGTGCTGGGCTCCTCGCGTGCGCGCTGGGCAGAAAGTGAGCTTGCTTGCTCTTGGCCATGGCTGCCCCTCTTTGGGGCATTTCATCAAACACCTTCTGGGCATTTGCAGGGGTCAAGTTCCTGGGTTCCAATGGAGGATTCCGATCTTGCGGGGGTCAATTGACCCCCCTTGCCCCTACGTGGATCCGCCACTGCCTCCATTGTCACTTCTAGGATTTTGATCTTTCTTCCCATAAAATTCTCTACTTCCACCTTCCACTCTTTGAATTTGTTGAAGACCTCGGATTTCTCCTTCATGAAATAGACCCAAACCTTCCTAGAAAAATCATCAAGAATGTAATGTAGTAGCGAGCTCCACCCAATGATTTGACGAGTGCGGCCCCCACTCTTTGGAGTGAATATAATCAAACACTCACGTGCTCCTATTCTCCTTGTATTGCTGCTTAAATGTCACTTTTGACTGCTTCCCCATGGTACAATACTTGCAGAACTCAAGTTTACAAGTGTGCACTCCCTTCAGAAGCTTCCATTTGTGTAACTCTTGCATTGCTCGCTCACTCATATGCTCTAGCCTCAAATGCCAAAGCTGAGTATCATCTTCTGAGATCTCCTTGGTAGATAATGCTGCTTCACCAGTCACCGTTGTACCACATAGTCGATACAGACAGTTAGGTTGAATCTCTCCCTTCATCACCACAAGTGAACCCTTTGAGATTATGAGCTTCTCTTCCTTGGCCTTGTAGGAATAACCATTCTTGTCAAAAGTACTGAGGGAGATAATATTCTTCTTCAACTTTGGTATGTACCTAAACATACCCAATGTCCTAATCACGCTGTCATGCATCTTCACCTCGATTGTACTTGTTCTTTCAAATCTATAAACCGAGCCATCCCCCATTATAACTTCGCCGCCGTAGTCTAACTCATACGTGTCAAACCAAGATTTGTTTGAACACATATGATATGAGCACCCGGAATCCAAAATTCAATCAGAAGATGAAACCTTGGAAGAGATAGCAATTGCATCAATATTAACAATGCTATCAGGAAATAAAAGCTCACCATCGCTATCCTCCTTGACTTTGCTTCATCTAGCTTCTTCCTTTTGTTTCTCTTCTCTCTCCATGTAGTACAATTCTTCTTCCAATGATTCTTTGACCCACATTCAAAACAACTGTCTTTCGCCTTGGATTTTGATCTTCCCGTATTGCTCTTCTTGCCTTCGTGCTTGCTCGATCAACCTCTCTCTCCGGACTTTGCTACAAGACCTTCACCTTGAGAGACACCTCTGGAATGTTGAACCATTCTATCATGTGTCAAGATGTCTTGCATGACCTCTTCATACTTCAAGGTTCCCTCATGCAAAAGTGTTTATAAGACGGTGGTAGGGATGTCAATAGCATCACAGCCTTGTCTTCCTCCTTATAAACCTCATCCATCATCTGCAAGTTAGCAATACGCCTATTAAAGGCACTCACGTGCACCATCATGCTTGTGCCCTCCATCTTTAGAGAGTGAAGCTCCTTTTTCAAGAAGAGCTTATTGGACAATGATTTGGCCGCAAACATTTCTTCGAGTTTCTCCCATGCCTGCTTCGCGGTTTCTTCCATCGCATTACATAACACCTCGTATGTCCAGATTCGCCAGGGATAAGCGCTGGATTCGCGCCTCCTGCTCGAGCCCCACTTGCATCGCTTGAGCATCTGTGTTCGCTTGAGTTTGAGTTCTACCACTCGAGCATGTGCTCGAACACCTAAGTCAAGGCGAGAAGTACCGCTCTTCCGCTCGAGCGGCAGAGCCCAGTCAAAACTACTGTAGCTTTTTGACCGTCGGTCTCGTGGCGCTGTTAGTCTTGAATCAATCGAAATCCACCAATTGTGTGAATAAACCTAAAATTTTATGGAGTCTTTTAAAGTCATGATTAAATACATCCAAATTTGGATGGACTTTAAAAAGTCTGGATTAAATACATCCAGAATTTTATAGACTTCTATAAAATCGTGATTGAATGCACCTGGACTTTTAAACTTCTTTAAAATCTTTTAAAATCTCAATTGAATACACCCTTACTGATGTGACATGCATATAAAGCCTACAAGTCTAATAATATAACGCCACATGAATTAAATAACATAATAGTTATTAAAAAATTGAATGACAAATTTTTTTAAAATTTTTAAAAACGATGAAAACTACAACAAACCCTACCGCCTGTCGCCCCACAAACTCCCCTCCCACTTCTTCACAACCCCTTCCCCAACCCACCCTTGCAACCCCCTTTCCCCAAATTCCTCATCCCTTCCTCGACCCACACTCGCAGCCTCCTCTCCTCTCCTCCTATCCAAATTCGACCCAACTTTCCCATCCACTCACCAAATCGGCTCATTCTGAATCCCCAGCCCCGTCCAACTTCTTCCATGCCCCTTCACCTAACCCACCCTCCTTCTCTCCAATCTCCCCCAATGCAAATTGTATTCCCCCATCTAATATTTTCAAAAACATTTCTAACTTTTTATGTTTTAAAACATCATTTAAAAAATATATATTTATTTAATTTTACGTGCCGCTATATCATTGATTTTGAGAGTTCTACATGTGTGTCATGTCAGCAAACTAACAAAAAAGTTGGCGAAATCTAATGAGAGTGACAAAATTTATGCAATGGTCAAAATTGATGCATATATGCAAATTAGATAGCCTAAGGGAAAAACATAACTAAAGGCTGATAGGAGAGGAAGTACAGAAGCTGAGTTTGCTTTGTCCTTTGAGAATAGACTAAAGTGATTAAAGATACTAATTTCAGGAATATGGGATAAGGTAAGTTTCTATTGTGGTTCTAGCTTTGCTCCTTCCATCAATCTAAGCCTCTAAACTGCCTCGGTATTGAGTTGCTACTCATATTTCTATTTGGTCATTATGATATGAAAGCCTTTTTTAATCCCCAATTCATATATGTTTATGAACTTGTGATTAATTCATACCATCTGAATTACAATGTTTGTGCCCTCTTATCAAGTAGTTAGGACCTTTGATGACTAATAATAAGGCCCATGCGACCACCATAGGAATAAGGCCTCGCTGGAAACCCTAATGAGGATTTACATAAGCTATTTCATTGTTATTGCTTCTCTGGATTCCACTATGAATCGTATTACATCATTTGAATTGTTCAGTTTCATTTGTGTATTCTCTTTAGTTCCATTTTCAGATATTGTATTGTTGTGATTCTCACACTCACATGTGTGCCAATAGCGGAGCCAGAATTTTATGTGTACCGGGGGGGGGGGGGGC
>NW_018922161.1:59570-86407 GCF_002207925.1 Prunus avium | reverse complement strand
ATGCCTTATGAATGTGAAGTAAGGAAATATTTATGTTTATCATAGAGCTTCTATTTATAGATAAATTATACTTTTATCAGGTAATTTTGATAATTATTTTAAAAAAAAACATATATATTTGATATAACAACACGCATTGCTTGTTGTCAAAACATAAACAACAACGAGCACAGACATGTTGTCATAATATTATAAGACGACACGCTCGGCACGTTGTTGTCAATCGCTCCTACAACGTGCGCGTGTTGTGGTTAATGTTGTTCACAACGAGCGCCAAAATAAACGACGACGTTCAACGCGTGTTGTCGAAAGCCCTACACCTTTTAACGACATCGGCTTCAACAACGTGCGCCGCATGTTGTCAATATGTTTTCACAACGCACATTGCGCGTTGTGAAAGGACTTTTTTCTTGTAGTGATGGCTGTGCCTCTCTTCAACCTCGCCCCCAATCTTACCGACTCCGAGTCTGATTCTTTGGCCCTCCCTCTCATCCTCAAATACAAATTCATTCTTCGCGCAGGGACAATGACTTTTGGCAAGCAAAACACGTTTCCGGAGTCGTTTGGCCTCCTCGACCAAGCTTTCCTGTTCGGCACCAATTTCTTCAACTCTACATAAATGTATCCAGTGGTTCAGTGAGCCCAGACTCAGGGTCAGGGTTGTAAAGTAGCTGTGAGAGTATCAGTTCATGCTAACAATGGTGTGCCAGCTTGGTTTTCACTTCTGATGCGTGAAAATTTGTTCTGATATTATAGGTACCGTCTGGGAAGATGACTTGGATACGAGATGGCTCCAAGTGTTTGAATGCTAAGAATACCACCGAGGCCATTGACGGCAGGTTTGGTAAAGCAAACAGAGCCGCCCTGGCGCCCAGACCCGCCTAGACCCGCCTAGGCCGCCTAGGCGCCGCCTAGATCCGCCCAGACCGCCTAGGGGCCGCCTAGATCAGCCCAGACCGCCTAGGGGCCGTCCAGATCCGCCCAGACCGCCTAGGGATGTCCCTCATTGTGCGAGGCATTTGATGGGTTTTGTTCCTTGGTTTTGTAGGTGTGGATTTTAAAATCAAGCTGCTCACTGTATCTGAGAAGAGAATTAAGATGACAATTTGGGACACAGGTAGTAAATTAAACTTGTCCATTCCTTCATTCTATGATGCAATTTTTATCGATAAATAAAACGTTTACGGATTTCAGAGCAAAAACCGATTTATCTCGTCATTCTATATGTTGGAAGTTTAACGATGAATTGATAACATGACAAATCATATTGTCTATTGCAGCTGGACAGGAGAGGTTCAGAACATTAACAAGCTCTTACTACAGAAATGCACAAGGAATCATTCTTGGTATGCTACCAAAAGCCTCATCAATTTTTGTCTGGAAATATATATTTTTCTCAAATTTTGTTGAGGAAAATGTGGCATGTACTCTCGCTTCTCTTAGTGGCGCCGCTTTTTCATGTTAAAGAGAAAAAAGGGAGAATATGGTTCCCATGTCTGGTTGACTGCTGAAATGAAGAATATTTTGTATCTATGATCTTTCTAGTGACAATCTTGAATTTTGTATATGGGCATGTATCATGTAATATTGTTTAATCCGGCATCATCCTACGCAAATATTTCAAAAAATTTAACTCCTTTTCTTCAAATTCCTACATTTTTATTTTCATGTGTATTTCTTATTGAGCTATAAGAAATGGGAGAAAGAATGGCATTGAAGAAGTTTCCCCTCATAGGCATATAGAACTATACCTAATTCAAAGTTCTCATAATGCCTTGCATACAATACAATAGTTGCCTGATTTCAGCTAATGAACAACTCCTCTGCTTTATTTTAGTGTATGATGTGACTCGGAGAGACACCTTTACCAACTTATCAGATGTATGGGCTAAAGAAGTGGAGCTCTACTCAACTAATAAGGACTGTGCCAAGATGCTTGTTGGAAATAAAGTCGACAGAGTAAGTTTCAAATCCTCTATGTCTACTGCTTAAAAACTTGATCCCAGAAAATGAACAAGAAGTGATCGATGGTCCTCAACTTTGATAAAAAGTTATAGGGAATTTGTCTCTAGCAGTAAGTCGACAGCGAGCAAAGGTCTTATTACTTAGCTCCATGTTCTTCATTGTGTTTGTGTGTTTTGAGTGCTCACACATAGAAAACCAAGACTCTTGATTTGAAGTGATGAAATTTAGTGCAACTTTCGTTGACCTCCGTCTTACCTGTGCCCTTCATCCCTGCCAGACTCATATGATGATGACATGGCATGATTAAGGGGTATCTGCAGGCTCTCTAACATATTTGAGAAATCAAAACATTGCCAGTTGGACATGTATTCAGTGCTCACACACACCCTCAACCAGTATCTTAGTCTGCATAATACTGGTCAACATGAGTGTGATTTTTCTAGTAGTAAATCATCATGAAGCCTAGGATCATTAGTAAATGTTCCATGTAGCCAAACACTTTTGCGGTCCCTTGAAGCATGTTCTGCCAAGTCCCTATCTTGCGGTGAGAAATTGAAAATTTGATTGAGTTTTCTTTCGGTTGAGATGTGGATAATGGTCTTATTTATTTACTGAACAACTATCGTTCGTGAGATTTGAATTCAAGATTGAGACAAAATGATGGCGTTAATTAATGCTGAATTTTTCCTATTTTTTACAATACCTTATTTCAATTATTCCATAGTTCATTGGTCCCACCCAAGTATATGTTGACACTATATTTGTTATTAGCAAAAATATTAGTGTTGCTTTTCACATTGTTACAAACAGGTTTGGTTTTGTAATCTTTTTGCTACAAGAAAACTTCTTCCTTTGTCCATTTCTTTCTTGATTCTGTATTGTATTCAATTGGTGCAGATCGAATGGGAAGGTGATGCTGGATCAATCAAAATCAACGGCACAGAATACTTCTTCAAACAATGTCATTGGCACACCCCCTCTGAGCATTCCATTAATGGCATAAGGTCTCACTCTCTCTTCCTCATCTCCTTTGTCTTAAAAATCCAAAATGTTTCTTCAATGTCTAAAGAGTCTCTTCATCAGGTATGATCTGGAACTGCACATGGTTCATCAAAGCACCGACCCGAAAATAAAGAACAGTATTGCTGTACTCGCATTTCTATACCACATTGGCAACCCCAACCTTTTTCTCTCAAAGGTAATTAAAAGGCCTCAAGATTAACACAATTGTATAAAAGAAACTATAGGAGATGAATTTCCAACTATTCCAATTTTCAGATGAACAAAGATATAATGTCTGAGGTTGCTACAAAGGAGGTACACTTAGGAGTGATTGATCCAAGGGAAATAAAATGGACTAGCTTCAGTTTTTACAGATACATTGGATCACTCACATCCCCTCCTTGCACTGAAGGAGTTATTTGGACCATAAACGAAAGGGTACAAAACCTCTTCATCAGCCCTAATTACTTGGCATTTCTTAATATCCTTTTTAGCCAAAAAAATTATGAGAGACTTAGCTTATCATAAACTGCCCTCAGGTAAAACATGTTTCAAGAGAACAAGTGGAGTTACTTAAAGAAGCTGTGGATGATGTAAGTAACCTTATCTTCGTTAATTGATTCCTCAATTTTTGTTTTCTTCGTATTCATCTACCGGCATCTATGAGATTTGAACTGACGACCTACTTCAAGAAAGTGGAAACTTGCGAGAGTAGTGTCTTTCAAACGATCAGTACCTAACAATTTTTCACACAAATTAATTTCTACTGTTGCTTAACTTGAATGCAGTATGCAGAGATGAATACAAGACCATTACAACCTCTCAATGACCGAGAAATCAAGCACTATGGCCTGTCGTTAAGTGATGCACCAAGCCCCCATGAGGGCAACCACGGCGGCGCCAATCAATATAGGTTAGTTAGTGCACAAAGCCCCAAGGAATCTGGCTCAAATAATGCACCAAAACCAAGCCACCCAGAGAGTAACCAAAGCCCTAAGCAGTCTCTCAGATTATTTACGCACGTAACAGTGTGTATCTTCGCATATCTTCTCTTAATTACTGATTTTTTTTATTTGATTAGAAAGAAGATATTGTATTATTTTCCTTTATTGTTTTCTCTTTTCTACTTCTTTTAATAGTGAGGTTTGTGCGCTATGTTAGTTTGTTGAATTTATGAAATATATGAGAAATTGTGGCATGAATTTGTTGTATCTATCAATTGTGAGTTTGCATTGTTCTATTTGAGAAATTAAAGAATAGTACGATAGTATGACCACGTGGTATAATTACTCGTTTTATATTTCTTGCGAACAATGTGATGTCCATGATAATAATAAATTACAAGCATATGAGCCTGGAAGATTCTATATGTTCTTCACAATGTTATGAAAAATGTACTAAAACTCCGTTGGTTGTTTTATGATAGATCAGAAAGCACACATCTCAATTCCGTTAATTTGGTTGGTTAACAACATTCTCTGTTTGATTTGGTTAGTTCCTTAAGGTGAACTTACAACATATTTTTCGTGAAACTAATTCTGCTGTAGACATGTTCGTGTGGATGTCGTCGTTAGGTTTTAGTCATAGCAAAACAAAAAAAATTACCAAGTCATTTGTCTTAATTTTTATTTTTTGTTCTCTGTACCAAGACGTTCTAGAAAAGTTTATAAATCCCCCAACAGCTTGCGCTAATTATAAGGAGGATATGTTACTTAATCACTACAAAAAAAACTGCACCAACTTCTTATTTTCTATATATAGTACGTAACTCTTGTATATATAGACAGAAAAATCTTCAATACTAGTGTAAGAAGGAGAGCTTACATAATCAAGGAGTTAATACAACTTCTAAAATTTCCATTAACAAAGTATATAATTGCAATGCCAAGAAAGGTAAATTATATAATTGCTTAAAAGTGGAGAAGCTGTGATTTCTTTCCACATTCAAATCCTGTAACTGGAATTGAACATTGCTATATAAACCCCAACAGGAGAAGGCTTTTGGGTGGTAGCAATTTGAATCCCAACTGTTGTTGGCTGTGAAAGATGGCTGGATCAAAGCAAATCCATCTTGGGTTACTTGTTTCTACATTTTTTCTTCTGTGCTGGAACCCAACACCCGTTAGAGCTGAACATTCTGGTAATGTCAAATACATACATACATATATAAACTTACATTCTTCTGTTATTCTTCTTCAATATAATTTATTGAGTTTGGGGTTTTTGTGTGCAGAGAATGCAATAGAATTTGAATATAAGGCAGGGAGCAAGAAAGGGCCAGAGCTCTGGGGAGAGCTTAAGAAAGAATGGAAAACATGCAAGGATGGCAAATCACAATCACCAATAGATTTAAGGGATGGGATTGCCACCAAAGTAAACTCAAGTTTAGAGCATTTTAAAGTCAGTTATAACCCTGCCAAAGCCATGATCGAGAACGAAGGTCCTGTTATTGCGGTAAGAAAGTGAAAAACTCTGCTTTAACTTGTTTATGTACAAATTAAGACATGAATTTTTACTGCTTGTGTTGTAATTTGATGCAGATTGTGTGGGAAGGTGATGCTGGATCAATTAGTATCAATGGCACAGATTACATCCTCAGACAATGCCATTGGCACTCACCCTCTGAGCATTCCATTAATGGCAAAAGGTATGATTTGGAGTTGCACATGGTTCACAGAGCCAAGAACAACAATGTGGCTGTGGTTGGATTCCTCTACAAAATTGGCAAACCCAATCCGTTTCTCTCTGAGGTAAAATCCTTCAAAATTTATGTGCTAAAAACTTGTTTTGGTTAAATTAGAGAAGAGGAATATAGGAGATCACTGGTGTTGTTCCAACTTTCAGGTGACAAAGGAGATAGCATCTATGACTGATGTAGAGAAGGATGTACAACTGGGAGTGATTGATCCGAGGAAGATGAAGGCGGCTCAGACGGGGTTTCAAGACGCGAAAAAGAGGAAGATGAGAAAGGCTAGCTCGAAATTTTACAGATACATGGGCTCACTCACAACCCCTCCTTGCACTGAAGGAGTTACTTGGACCATAAACAAACAGGTACAACCAACTTCATCAGCCCTGAAAATTTTTCCTGCTCCTGTAATTTCAGTAGCCAAAAATGAGAAGCTAATTATAAACTGTCCTCAGGTACTTTCTGTTTCAAAATCACAAGTGAAGCTTCTTCAACAAGTCGTTTTCGATGTAAGTAAAACCTGTCTTTGTGAAGTGATTCTTCTTGTGCAACAGATTCTTTGAAAGGATAATGTCCACCAAAAAGCATATCAAAATATCCATTTTTGAGCATATAATAACTTTTTTCTGTTGATTACCTTGAGTTCAGTATGCAATGATGAATGCAAGACCACTACAACCTCTTAATGGCCGGGATATCAAGCTCCATGACTCATTGTTCTCATCGTTCCGCCAGTGAGACATGTGTAACTAACCGCATCGGCCTCCATTGTCGCCAGTGGTGGCTGCATACTGAGAAAGTCTTTAGATTACCTCCAAGCTACTAAAGCAAGGACAATGGAAGTTCTGAACTGATGTAGGACAAATCATGTGTTTATTCCTACAAAGGAAATTTGAAAAAGAGAAATATTCTGTAACCTAGTGTTTCTTTGTTTTCTATTAATCAGTTTTATCATATTATTAATCAAAATTTAGAGATTTCTCTATTTTCTGGTGGATTCCAGTTGCTAATGGATTTCAGTTTATCTTTTCGGGTTTAGACGTTTGTCGATCCGTCTTCCGTGTTGCATCATGAATACAAACTATTTCCATCTCCAGGTTTCTCTCATTGCCAAGTCCCTAAGCTGGTTTTTAGTCAAAAACAGAATTAGAATGAATGTGTAACATTTTATGAAATTTTCCATTAACATTGAATTGCTGTAAATGGATTGAAATCATTTTATCTTTCCAAATGCTATCCACTGGCACTACAAAGTACAACTACAATGTACCAACTTATAAAAATAAAATGAGAATAAAATTCAAAATGAACCTAGGAAATAATTGAGGTAAATCTTTCCGCTACCAAACAGAGATAAAGACTTTCCCAAAAAACTAAAAGGGCAAGATTGGGACATATCCACATTTAATAACAGATACCTCAGTTAGCAGAGACTGATGATTCTTTCTAGTTTCCACCAAGAGAGAGTCCAACTCGTTAAGAGGTTTTCTCAAAATGCAAGTGTATTAGACAAGGATACAAATACAGCGGGACACCGAGAAGCTAACATGCTTAATACGTGGATTAGTAACACTATGTGGCGGTGTTAGGTCACATAAACTTCTCCATCGTAGGGAGTGAAAGTACTTTCGCATGCAAACCACAGATACATGCATGTCCTAGCTGTTGAGCGTCATCAAATTTCGAAATCATTCAAACCCCATTTTAGTATGCAATAAAAGTGATTAGTATTACAAAGATATTACTAGAGGGATGATGTATGATTTTTTTTTTCCGCATCTAGATCCGGTAAATTGTATATAGGCATAGGCTCATAGTGCATCATTCTATCATTCTTCATTGTAGCAATTTCAAACAAAGAACAGAGGCTCCTCTGTCTTAACATTTGTATGATTTTAGTGGCTGTTGTCTGTGAATGATGGTTGAATCAAAGCAAGCCCATCTTCAGTTCCTTGTATTTTCTTTGTTTCTTCTCTACTGGCACCAAATACCCATTGGAGCCCAAGTTGTTGGTAATGCCAAATATGTTTACTTCTTGCACTCATCTCATTTACCAGCTTCATCATGATCACAGCCATTGGGTTTTTGGTGCAGGTCAAGAAATAGAGTTTGATTATAGGAATGGGAATGAGAAGAGACCAGAACACTGGGGAGAGCTTAAGAAAGAATGGGCAGCATGCAAGCATGGAAAATTGCAATCACCAATAGATTTATCGGATGACCGTGCCACCAAAGTGATCCCAAGTTTAGAGGATCTTCAAATGAGTTACAAGCCCTGCAATGCAACCATGAAGAACGAAGGCCACTATATCGCGGTGAGAAAATTAAAAATCTCATTGAATTAATTTCTTGTTTGTTCAAATGTGTAGCATTCAAGGTCTTATGAATTTTTACTACACATATGTTGTATGGAAATGTCTAATTTGTTACCAAAAACAAAAACATATTTGAAGAGACATTCATAGTGCTGCAATTTTCATTTCTTCGTATTATATTCAATTGATGCAGATGGAGTGGGAGGGTGATGCTGGATCAGTCAAAATCAATGGAACAGATTACTTCCTCAAGCAATGCCATTGGCACAGCCCCTCTGAGCATTCCATTAATGGCATAAGGTCTCTCTCTTTCTCTATCTCAGCTCCTCTGTCTTAAAAATCCAAATGGTTTGATCAATGTCTAAAGAGTTACTTATTAGGTATGATTTGGAGCTGCACATGCTTCACCGAAGTCCCAACCCGAACAATAAAGCTGTAGTTGCACTTCTATTCAAAATTGGCCGCCCCAATCCTCTTCTCTCAAAGGTAAAAAGACTCAAAACATATATGTAAAACAAATTATTGGAGCCCAAAGGTGTTACTTTTTCAGCTTTATATATTCCAATTTTCAGGTGCACAAGGGCTTAGAGTCTACGATTGGTACAAAGGAGACACAACTGGGACTGACTGATCAAGTGAGATAAAATGGAGCAGCTTAAAATTTTACAGATACATTGGCTCACTCACAACCCCTCCTTGCACTGAAGGAGTTATTTGGACCGTAAACGAAATGGTAAAACCTCTTCATCTGCCATGAACATTACTTGAACTCTTGTAAATTCACATTTTGATAATTTTCCCTCAGGTAAATACCGTTTCGAAAGAACAACTGGAGTTACTTAAACAAGCTGTTTATGACGTAAGTAACCTTGTCTTGTTATGTGATTCCTCTGTTAGAGCTAACTACACTAAAGTGTCAATTTTGAGCACCTATTTAACTTGTGTTCATTAACCTGAATGCAGTATGCAAGATGAACGCAAGACCATCACAGCTTCTCAACGACCGAGACATCATACTCTACAGCCCGTTGTTAAGACAGCCGGTGTTGCGAAACTAGCAACATCCATGATTGAAAAGAAAATAAAAAGTTTGCATTCTTTGCTGTAATAAATTAGTACTTGCACATGTATGTTAAGCATACCAGCTTGGAAAATTCTTTATGTTCTTTAGAATGTCTATGATGCTTCAATTTTGAACCGAAAATAAATTCCATGGACATATTACATTCTCAAGGAGTAACTCCATAGAAACTTGGACACCAAGAAACATGAAAATCTCTGACTCAACAGTTGATGCTATTTTGAGTCGTAATCGTTTGCCTCCACAGTTATTTTCGTTGGTTAAGGACATTCTGTGTTTGACATGATTAGTTCCTTGAGGCCAACATACAACATATTTTTAGCAAAACTAATTTTGTTGTAGACATTTTGTTTGCGCCGGTGTCGTTGTTAGTTTTTAGTCAAAGCAAAACAAAATTAGAAAGCCATCTGCAAATTTTGGTGTCTTTTTTTATTTTTTTTATTTTCATTATTTTCATTCTACATTCTAAAAAAATTTGGATCCCATAAATCCGGGGCTAATTATAAGTAGGACTGCACCAACTTCTTGTTTCTATATATAGTACTTTTGTAAATAGACAGAAAAATATTCCATACTTTTAGTGTTAGATAGATAGAAAGAGAAAGATAGAACACCTAAATCAAGGAGTTAAAAAAAAAATGAGTGGCCAGACTGGCTGTATTGAATTGATCAAATTCAGTTAATACAACTTCCAAACTTTCCCTGAAAAAATGGTATAATTACCCCAAAATGTAGAAGGATTGCAATGCCAAGAAAGGAAAATTAGAATTGCATAAAAGTGATTGATATCTCATACACATTCATCAAGGAGAAAACTGTGGTTTCTTTCTGCATTCAGATCCTCCATCTGCTATATAAAATACCTAACAGGATCCTCCATCCTGTTGGGTATAGCCATTTGCATCCTCGCTGCAATAATTGGCTGTGAAAGATGGCTGGATCAAACCAAATCCATCTTGGGTTCATTGTTTTTACATTTTTTCTTCTGTGCTTGGACCCAACACCGATTAGAGCTGAAGGTTCTGGTAATGCCAAATACATAAATATATAGAAACGTGCATTCTTTTCTTCTTATTCTTCTTCTTGATCATAATTTACTGAATTTGGATTTTTAGGTGCAGGGCATAAAATAGAATTTGAATATAAGGCAGGGACCAAGAAAGGACCAGAACACTGGGGAGACCTTAAGAAAGAATGGAAGACATGCAAGAATGGCAAAGCCCAATCACCCATAGATTTAAGGGATGGGATCGCCACCAAAGTGAACTCAAGTTTAGAGCATTTTAAAATCAGTTATAAGCCTACAAAAGCCATTATGAAGAATGAAGGTCATGCTATCGCGGTAAGAAAGTGAAAATCTTGTTTAACTTGTTTTATGAACAATAATGAAGGCATGAATTTCGACTGCTTGTCTTGTAATTTTGATGCAGGTTGTATGGGACGGTGATGCTGGATCAATCAGTATCAATGGCAAAGAATACAACCTCAGACAATGCCATTGGCACTCACCCTCAGAGCATTCCATTAATGGCAAAAGGTATGATGTGGAATTGCACATGGTTCACAGAGCCAAGAACAACAGCGATGTAGCAGTGGTTGGCTTCCTCTACAAAATTGGCCAACCAAATCCTTTCATCTCAAAGGTATCAATTTTTTTGTGGTAAAAACTTGTTTTGGTTAAATTAGGAAAGACAGATATAGGAGATCAATGGTGTTATTTCCACTTTCAGGTCAGAAAGGCGATAGCGTCGATGATTGATGTACAGAAGGAGGTACACCTGGGAGTGATTGATCCGAGGAAGATGAAGAAGGCTAAGATCGGGTTTCAGGACCCAAAAAAGAGGCAGATCAAAAAGGCTAGCTCGAAATTTTACAGATACAGTGGATCATTCACAACCCCTCCTTGCAGTGAAGGAGTAACTTGGACCATAAACAAACAGGTACAGCCAACTTCATCAGCCCTGAAAATTTTTCCTACTCCTGTAAATTCACATGTTGGTTCAATATCACAAGTGAAGTTGCCCTAATTAAAAACTGTCCTCAGGTACATACTGTTTCAATATCACAAGTGAAGTTGCTTCAACAAGCCGTTTTTGATGTAAGTAACCTACCCGTCTTTCTGAAGTGAGTTCTTCTGATTGAACTTTGAAATGATAGTATCCGGAGCACATATTAACTCCCTATGTTGATCAACATGAATGCAGTTTGCAGAGATGAATGCAAGACCAGTACAACCTCTCAATGGCCGGGAGGTCAAGCTCCACGGTTCATCGTTTGTCAATTTGAAAAACTAACGACCTCCGTGATTGGAAAAGAAAACAATATTTACATTCCCGATGTACTAATTAGTCCTTGCACAATGTTGATTAAGACACCCATCTTGAAAAGTTCTATATGAACTTCAGAAGCTGTGCGGGCAAGTCTATCTCAGGAAGTCAATGATCGACTTCAGTTTTGCTCCAATCCAATTCATTCTCTTCATTCAATTTATATGTACTTTTGAAGTTCCAAACCTATTTGCAATTGAATTACAAATTGATATCATGATATCTTTGTTATATGTTGAAACATTTTCCATTGATGAAGCTTCATACAATGTTTTCCCATACTTTCAAATACAACCTGCTGACCCTACCCACTGGCATATAGAAATTGGCTCAAATAAGAGCCATTGTTTGGAACAATTAAACCTACAAAGAAACTAGTAAAGGAACTGGCACTACTAATTTTCCTCCTTTACCACAACTACAAGCTTCCTTTTGTGATACAATTTAGGAAGTAATACATCACAAATTTTGATGTATTGAAGTCATTCATCTTACCATATCTGTAATCCTTGATGAGCACGAGGCTGGCCCTCCTTGTGTTTGCCTTGTATTGTAGGAGTTGCATTTCAGGCACTTGTGTGCTACAATGTGGAAATTTACCTCTGATGTTTGCCCACAATCATTGCAGAGGATCCAAACCTAACCATGCAAAAAGTGTATGCGGAATTTAATTACCCAATAGTTGGAGAAAATCAAAGATAGCGATCATATGTGTATACTTACCATCTTATTTTGATATATTTGAGGCATGGGAGTTGCAGCAATCTGATATTTAATTTGAAAGAGATTAGTAAACTAGAAATGAGAGGCAGTCATGTGACTCATATCGTTACATTGAATCATCGAATCATAGATTTACCTCCTGATCAAGTTTTTCCCACACACGGGACATATCGCGATATGATTTTGAGCAAACCGGGCATGAATACCTGCAAAGTTGTATACAATTACTATGGGGCTATTGTTTCATTACACTTTATACTAACGATTTATATCAGATAATCCTTTCATTACACTTAATACTGACGATTTATATCAGATTATCCTTTTATATGTATATATATATAGCGAGAGAGAGTGCGAAGAAAAAAGGAATTACTGGCAATGTCGCTCCATCTCTTTTACACATTCCAAATGTATAGTGTGTCCACATAGCAAGACAGTAATGTCTGCCCTTGTATCGAAAAGAAACTGCACAAGTAACCGATGCGAGTTGGTGCACCATAAAGCATAAAACAGGATAATACTTGGGCATAGCAAACTCCAAACTTTACCTCAAAGCACACAGGGCAATTATGATGCATTGCTTTCTCCACACAATTGTGTGAATCCTTCAACACTTTTGAGTAACAACATTCTAAAACACAGATAGAGATATTCCAATTTAGACTATTATAAATAAAAAAATGATTAAAACGATGAAAAATTAATGAAAAAACAGGGTTAACATCTTACCACATTTGTTACAGTGGAAAAAATTCTGCTCGCCCCCAGTTCTGTAATACCAATTAAAACAAACTTAGACACGTGCGAATGTTTTATCAATGAAGAAGCTTTACTGACGTAAGATAATGAAATGTAATGCGTATTTATTAAAAGAAAATTTAAAAACAGCGAAAAGACAAACAACGGAAGGGAACAACGAAAACGTGCAGAAAAGTGTCTAACCTGCAGATACCGCATTCGTCACAATGGTACTGTTTTTTCGAAACCTACAAATTTTAGAATAAGAAAAAGTGAATTTCTAATAACACATTTGTCACAATTTAACTGTTTTTTTTTTTCAAAACCTACCAATTTCAGAATAAGAAAAAGTGAATTTCTAATAACACATTTGTCACAATTTAACTGTTTTTTTTTTTTCAAAACCTACCAATTTCAGAATAAGAAAAAGTGCATTCGAAACAGGGTTTCATATTTATGAGGATATGAACTTAAGAAGATCCCTTTTTTATTAGGTAAGAACTCAGAGGCTTACATCATCATCAAAGAACTTGCATTTGGAGCAAAAATAGTTCCCCATGCAAATGCCGCATTGGATACAGTGCTGTTGAACCTGAAAGGATATCAGAACTAGAGGAGTCATTAACCTCATTCTTCAATTTATAATTAATAATACAATTATCAGAGTTTTCTGCAAGAAGGCTTACATCTTGTTCTGTGTTGCACAAGGAGCAGATGACCTGAACCATACAAGGCAAGCAAAGTGAAACTTTTTAATTATTCAACACAAACTTAAAATGAAAAGGGTAGGAAGAGGGGAGAAAATAAAAGGAAAGAAAATAAAATTACTATTTCAAGTTGGCATAATATGTGCAAGTAATCAACAGTCCATAGAGAAACAAAAGATAGATGCTCTGAACCTTATCCATAAAGTTCAGATCTTTTGATGTGAACCCTTTAACGCTCAGACAGCACAAGGAGATATAAATGGAAAGTAAATAAAAGTAAATTCATATCCAGCAAAACCCGGATAAAATCAAATCTACTTGAAAAATAAAAAGGCCACAGTTTCTAATTCCATTTCCCATTCCTTTTTTAAAACTAAGCTGCTATGAATCAGAGACAGTAAAAGCAACTAACCCTTTTCACATCATGGCGAGGAACGTCATGGCGATCAAGAGGATCAACTTCCAATGTATTCTGCTCCAAAAACAAAGACACCCAAATTATAACATGCTTATCAATATTAATCAAAGTTAAAACAAAAACCATTCCCAAAAAAAAAAAACTGACCTTGGATTCGTTATGGCAATGCCTGCAATCGAATATCTCATCACAGCAAGGTGCTCTGATCTTGCACCTCCGTCTATAATGGGCGCACCTTTAAATTCATTTACCAGCAACAACAAAAATCAAAACTTCAGCTCAAAAAAATCAATTCTTTTTGAACAAAAACAAATTTATAGATGAATACCCGAAATTCCCAGATCCCATCTCCATGATAGAGTGATCATTCTGATGAGAAGTGGTGTTGTTCAAATCCATCTGGGTCTCGGATCCGCTCTCCATTCTCAAATGCTAGTTAACTACTATGATACCCAGAGGAAAAAGATTGAAGCTTGAAGAAAATTGTGAAAATGGCGAAGATAAAATGAGAGAGAGAGAGAGAGAGAGAGGAAGGCCAAAGGCCTACCTATGCAATGCTTTCAAGTTTCAAGTAAGCAACAAAACTGACGAAAGCCCCCTGAGAAAATGAGTTGCTTTTTATCAACTGGATTGATATTTCCTTTGCGGGAATAATGAAAGTGCTGACGAGGCGACACAGCAGCGTTTGCCGGTCTAATCTAATCCCAAATAAATGTAATAATTGCACCCAACTGATTAGGGGTCCTAATCATATGATTACAAAGTTGATATCCTTCAATTATTTGGCTTCCAAGGGACCCCAATACGCTGTCGTTTGGGTGTTTGGGTGTGCGGGGTGGTCGGTTGATGAGATTGGGATTTCAATCAATAATTGTGAAGAAGATTTTTCATTGTAAATAAAAAGGGAAATCTAATTCAAATGTAACGAGACGGGCATACTATCTTAACCAACTAACTTACGAAAAAGATTTGTTATATGAGTAATGGTTGTGTAGGTCTAAATGGGTGGGCGGGAATGGAAAGGAGGTGTGTGATTTTACGAGTAGAACTGAGTGAGTTAGTTATATAAGGAAAAACTAGGAGGGCGTTTTAGGCAGAGAAAATGATCCCTTTTGGGATATTTTTATGTGTTCATGGATATAATGAGAGTCATATTGGATTCGAATAGGATAGGTGTGATGGGCTTTGCTGACGCGGGTCTCCGGATCTGGAAAACGCCTGGTCCCGAAATCAACATCCTGTTTGTCGTTTGGCGGGCACACAGTATTTAGAATTTAGAAAACGTTTTTATAGAAAACAGCGGTGTTGTTTGACGACGTGTCGGCTAACTTTGGGGTTCGAGACATTTGTATATATCCACATGGTTAATGACGTGAGCGTTATCGTCTATGCTTGCGTGGCCATGTGGGGCAGCAGCAGGAAGGAACCGGTCATTGAGATTTGGTTTGGAAGCAAATTTGAAAATAGCAACCCAACCCAACAATAATTCTCTTCTTGCAGTTATTGGAAGAGCCCAGCCCATTTTAAGTGTGGCACTTTCAAGTTCAACCAATGTTCAAAAGATTCTGAGTGAGGAAACTAAAATCATTGGTGGCCTGGTCCGAGCTCAGCGGCCTAAGACCAGGGGCCCATAATCCAAGCTTTGGACTTGAGTCCTAAGTCCCACATTTCGACTCGAGCTCGAATCTTGATCTCACCTATTTGCATTCACGGCATGTTCGGGAAAGTGGAGAGGATAATGAATAGGTCAGGGATCGTGCATGGCCGGAGCTAAGATTTTAAATTTTGGGGAGCCAAAATATAAATAACAAGCTTTAGTTGGATTTATTTTTTTACACAAATTTCACTTCCATACACATGTTTAAAGGGCCCAAAAATGTAAATATGAGAGCTTTCTAGCAATATTTTCCGGGGCAGGGTCACTGCTAGCCCATGAGTGGCTCCACCGCCCGAATCGACCATTCTCCTCTCCTAGTCAACCTAATTCATGGTTTTATGGATATTAAATTATGAATTTTAATGTGAATGTCACGTAATACCCATGTATAATTTAAATAAGTGAACATGACATCAGTCTAATTGCTATTTTAATTGGTTAAACTAAGATATATAGCATTCACGGGGTATTAGTTGGACTGACCCAGACATTGCTCCTATAATACCCGTGTGTGAGTTTTCCTCCGTCTCCCTTTTGACTTTGATAGAAAATAAGAAGATACATAACACTAGACTAATCAAAATTGTTCTTGCCCCACAATAACAACTCAGGCACTACACCTACCACTAGTACCACAAACCATTATACTCAGTACTCCAGACAGCTTCCTTAATCATATAAAGTCCCTAAATAATTAAAATTCTCTAGTATTATTGTATTCTGAGAGCAAGAAATTAAGGCCGTACGTAGGTGGTGGCTCTCCACACAAATAGACATTTGTTCATTATCATCATCATCCCCGACCTCTACCAAACTTCTCTCACGTTCTGTTAATAATTCTAGCAAACTGGGTAGGGACAGGTCACGTCAAAACGACGTGAGAAGCCAGGCCATGGTGCAGTCTCCAGTTGCAACTGGTTCGACATAATTGGCTAAGAGCCAAAGGCTTCATTTGGGTCAGAAGAAAGAAAAAAAAATTACTTTCCACCAGCTTTGTGTCGTCAATCAATCACTGCACTGCAAAGTTTCACTAATATTGTATTGTGTGCTTCAGTGAGTTTCTTCTTCGCTCGTTTACACTACATGAGAAATGGTTCTCATTGTTTATATAGATCTTCTATACAAAAAATTAAAATTAAAATTTTAGCACACCTCTAGAAAAATTCCTAGTTCCGCCATTGATTCATAGTCTGTCAATATGCATATAAATATTTGTGTGGTGACAGAAAAGTTCAGAAAGAAATCAACATTACCATTTGAAAAAGTAAAAACTCTTTATAAACCGTGTGATAATAAAGTAGAAAACCAGAATGGACGGTGAGCCATGGGACCCCAAATCTTCTTTAGAAGATCCTATGCAATTGGAAGGTAGCGTTGCAAGATGTGCGGTCAGCTTGAAACCACGTCTTGGCCAATATTTGCACAGTGAGAACCAGAACAATTACGCAAGAGAGAGAGAGAGAGAGAGAGAGAGAGAGCGGGGCAGCTTTCGGGTTTGAAAACGATAGCCCCCACAAAGGTCGCCAAAAGATGCAGATTAAAAAGGACAAGATATAAATAAATGGTCCAGAAAATTATCATGTGCTCTGTTTGCTTCATCTTCTTTTTATCTTTTTCCTTTTTTCTTTTTTTCATGAATGAGAACGAGATGATGATGATGAGGAGGAGGTGGAGGAATCTCTATGAAATGAAAGTAGGCCATGCCATTCATTTCATATGGGTCGTCTGGGCTCTTCTAGCAGTCTTTCAACGTGAAGCACACACCCTCTCATGCCTTTCACATGAAAACCCAACCACCCAAAATAATATTGAAGTCAATCAATTTCAAAAACCCTTTTATCAAGACCCACACCACATGATTGAATACGCATGCAGAAATAATAATATTGCTTATGGTTTACGTAATAATGTTTGTATTTATGTGTTGTGTCATATAAGCTCCTAGAAGTCACATGCAAAATAGTTCTCTCTACCAGAGTATTTTTATTAGCTAGCCTAATTAGTAACTTCATGGATGAGGAAATTAATCTACTAAACAAATCATTAGATGGTATTGAAAGTAATTAATCAAATTATCCAGCACGCGATGCTGATATGTATCAGCAACGTACGTAGTTGCCGACTAAAACGTTGAAAGAAATTCTAAATTCGAATCCCACGTTTATAAAAAGGAATGTCCTCATTAGTCAAAATATTTAGTGTGGCATAATTTATTGGCGAATGGTTGGTGTCGGCAGGGCAAAATCAATCACATGCAACGACAGTAGTTTTCACTTGAAGGGGAAGGTAAAACTACCAAAATCAAGCACATGCTCGATTGAACTGTTTAATCCAACCGCACCCTATAGTATTTGCTTTTCTCGATCATATGACGCGTGGCCGCGTACGTCCAAATTAAAAACAGAATAAAGAAGTAAGAAGAAGAGCATCTTCGAGAAATAAATTACAGAATTTATATATATATATATATATATAAAAGATAAATTGAATTAATCATACAACCGGAGCATGCAAATCGCGAAACAAATACAAACGGTGGCAACGAACTCATGATGAACGATCATGATCTTTCTTGATAACATAAAGCACAAGAATTCAACGGTACAAAACCCTCATAAAAACAAGTGAAGATCCATCATGCATGCAAATATTTTGATTGAATCTTAATTAGGGCTTAATTAAGGCTTAATTAATTAGTAATCAGCGGTCGGGAGGGGCTCGTGGCTAGAGTTGCCGATGAAGACGAACTCGTAAATAAGCCCAGCAAGCCCACCGCCGATCAAAGGCCCGACCCAGTACACCCAGTGGTTATGCCAGCTCCAGCTCACCAAAGCCGGCCCGAATGAAACGGCCGGGTTCATGGATGCTCCAGTGAAAGCCCCACCAGCCAAAATGTTCGCGCCAACTATGAAACCGATCGCGATCGGCGCGATTGTTCCCACGCTGCCTCTCTTCGGGTCAATGGCTGTGGCGTACACTGTGTACACCAACCCGAACGTCATCACGATCTCGAAAACGAACGCGTTCCATACCCCAACCCCTGAGGAGAGAGCAAATGCGGAGGTAGTCTGCGAAGCACATAATCAAAATCCGTTA
This sequence comes from Prunus avium, assembly GCF_002207925.1. Next base: position 67,686 of record NW_018922161.1, on the reverse strand, counting down.
GTCACACTTTTAATATGAAATGATATATTAACGAACTTAACGAGAAACTTATAGTTCAAAAACGGCCAGAAAGTGATAAAATTACCTGGTAGTTGGTGACGAACTTGAGGAGCCCGCAGGCGACGGTGGCCCCGAGGAGCTGGGCGATCCAGTAGAGGATGCCGCGGAGGAGGGAGATATTACCGCCGACGAAGGCGCCGAAGGTGACGGCGGGGTTGACGTGTCCGCCGGAGATGTTGGCAGCGATGGAGACGGCGACGAAGAGGCCGAATGCGTGGGCTATAGCGGCGGCGATGAGGCCTGCTGGCGTGGTCTCGGCCCCGTGGGTGAGCTTGGCAAAGGCCATGCCGGAGCCCTCGCCGGCGAAGACGAAGATCAGCGTGGAGATGAACTCGGCGAGACCCGCCCTCAAGGCGTCCGGGTGGTACGTCTCCTCGGGTCGGCCAACGGCAATGTTCCGGATCGGCATCGTCGGAAGATGATTAAGATCGGACGGTGGAGATTCGCTGCAGAATTAAGCTGCGTATGGTCACTCACAACTACTTCACTCTTGGCTCAGTATAGTGATAGTGTCTGGTGTTATATACAGAAGTTGATGACTGATTTTGAACCGGCTGTAGCCGGTTGCCGGTTCGAAGGTAATTTGAAAGTGGAACGTGATTGGTGGACAGCCTGTGAAATAGCGAAATAATTTGGAAATTTTGTTTTTGTTTTTTTGGTTGAGGCGTCGACGTATCTCATAATAATCTCTCGTTTCTGTATCGTTGCTGTTCAGACAGCGGAGCATGGCGCCGATGAAGGCTTGTGGTAGTGACACGTGTAGATAAGAGACAGGGGACACGTAACGTGAGGATGTTACTGGGTTTTGTCATCTCTTGAAATTTCCACTTATGCCATTCCATTATTAACTGAATGCAGGGGCGGAAGGAGGCCTCGGCCGCTCCAACCCCCTCCCCAAGATTTCTTTCCCTCTAAGAAATTAGATGATAAGGAAAATAATAAAATTTCCGCAGCCGTTCCAACATTGAATTTTGGCTCCGCCATGTTGATACGCATGTATGTATATGCCCTAATAGGTAGATCACATCAATACTTTAATGGATAAAGGATAGGAGCCATTTCCATTTTTTAATGTTACCTTTTGTGGTAGCATCAAAGCCAAATTAGTGGACACATAATGCCAATCTTTTTTTGTTTCCTAAAAAAAATAATATTTCTATTTTTGTGAAATGAAGAGATATCATCAATTACAACCAAGTTGTTCTTTATGTTTTTAAATGGGACTAGAGTGCGGGTAGAGTTTATCTATATTATTAGTGTTCATAATGGATATATGACTAAATATCTCTTATTTTTATTGAAAGGCGCCGATGAAGGCTTGTGGTAGTGACACGTGTAGATAAGAGACAGGGGACACGTAACGTGAGGATGTTACTGGGTTTTGTCATCTCTTGAAATTTCCACTTATGCCATTCCATTATTAACTGAATGCAGGGGCGGAAGGAGGCCTCGGCCGCTCCAACCCCCTCCCCAAGATTTCTTTCCCTCTAAGAAATTAGATGATAAGGAAAATAATAAAATTTCCGCAGCCGTTCCAACATTGAATTTTGGCTCCGCCATGTTGATACGCATGTATGTATATGCCCTAATAGGTAGATCACATCAATACTTTAATGGATAAAGGATAGGAGCCATTTCCATTTTTTAATGTTACCTTTTGTGGTAGCATCAAAGCCAAATTAGTGGACACATAATGCCAATCTTTTTTTGTTTCCTAAAAAAAATAATATTTCTATTTTTGTGAAATGAAGAGATATCATCAATTACGACCAAGTTGTTCTTTATGTTTTTAAATGGGACTAGAGTGCGGGTAGAGTTTATCTATATTATTAATGTTCATAATGGATATATGACTAAATATCTCTTATTTTTATTGAAAAAAGAAATTAAAATATCGTGCATGCAGTTCGTGATGTTTATAATATTCCATTCAATTTTTTTTTTTATTCATTTCTGTGTGATAGTTTGTGCATGTTTTTTGCACAATCCGAAACTTGAATGCGTGTGATTGAAGCATAAGATATAAGATAAACTTGATTTATGAAAACAAGGAGTGCATATCTCCATACGTATTATAGTTTATTTGTTGAGTAAATAATGGCTTAGCGAGCTTATTTTGACTCACAGCTTTCAATCATCAAGGAAAATTGCGCAGTACATTTCGTTATAATAAGTTTTTAATCACCTAAGATACTATACACACTATATAATTGAAGCAATTTGTTTTCTCTCAAGCTATCTCATTAGTTGTGACTGCTGATTGCATTGCATATGTTGTCCTATTAAAAGAGTTTCTCTTTGTGTGTTGTATCTTACCCTCTATTTGAATAAATGAATTGAAAATTACATAGAATTAAACTTTGGAATTTGGTGCCCCAATTTTCACGATTTTTTTCCGCATGTCATTTAATAAATCCGCGCTTAAGTTACCAAACAAGGGAATTGTAAATTTCTCCTTTTACATTTCCGACTTTTAGCTAAATTCCGAGTTATTTTCCCTTGTAAAAACACACTTGAATCTAAATCTTTTAGTTATCTGAACGTTTATTATCTATAGCTTCTTCAGTATAAAGTTGAATGTTCTTGAATCTACTAAGCAAATATACATGAAAGCTTTGAAATTCTTGTCTTTATATACATCAAGTACTCCCAAGAAGGTTTGAAATTTATTACTTATTTGGGCATGGACCGACTTATGGTAGGAGGTAGAGGCAAAATTTGAGACAAATTCTAGTAGGAATTTAACTAAAATGACGTTGATATTTTGATAAGAATTATACGAAAAGGTTATGAGCCGTAGAGTCGTTCTTAGGGTCATCCTTTCAACCAATCAACCATCTCCTTAAAAAGGAAAACCTTCTCAACTCAACCATGGTTTTGGCGTTTGGGATATACCCTCGAATATTACCTGGATTTTTCTTTTAAATTACTGTTTTTTCTGTTTATTTTTGTCTATTATTCAATGTGGAACTTACCAAAATAGCCACATCCAATGTTGATAAATACATAAATAAAATTAGCCACATCAAATTGTCTCAAAACCTTAAAGATGAAGATGAGTGGTGGTCATAGATGGAACATTGACATACAATCCATCTTCGTTGTTTCAACTCTACTTTGATTCATGTTGTTTATCCTGGTTATAATCAAGAAAAGTATTTTGTTTCGTCCCGGAAGTAAAAATTGATAGTTTCTTACTAATCTTAATTTGACATGTTCATATATATTTCCCTTTTTTTTTTCTTTTTTTTTGAAAAAGAGAATTCATTACTAAAATTAAAGACGTACTAAGAGCGACATGATACAGTGGCCTCGTTAAAACCTTTATAGGACAATCCCATAAGACAAACCCCAAGGGAAGAAAGAGTACCACACATGTCATGGATTAATAGGAGAGTCCAATTCAGGTCACTTTGGACCATTACAATAAAAGAACAAATCAAACACGAAAACTAACACAAAGACCTTTGACAAGAACCGCAACTAGAGACCAACACAGTAGACCCACATAAGAAGACCGCAGAAACTCCAAATAGTAAACCCACAGGAGAGGACCGCAAAATATCCCAACTGTCAAAAGAAGCCTTCTATGAGTAAAACCATAGTCCCTTGACACCCACACAAACTGCAAGGCATACTATAGCAGAAACCAGGAGAACACGGAGGAGGAACACAGAAACAACATTAAAAAGACCCATGAGAAGCACTACACTTCAACTCAGAACCTGACAAAAAAAACATCATATGACCAAGCATAGTTCTTTGATCGGCACAGAGTAAATAAGAGCACCATATCCCAACAACTACCACCAACGTTGTTGCTGCTACCGCTGTTAAAACATAGATAAAACATTTGCCACCAGGTATCACAACTCTCCCAAGGAGAGACACAATCTAGCATCACTACTGTCGCTGCTGCCGAGACAAAGACAACACCAGTCACCTAGAACACTGCAAAAACAATCAAACAAAACAAACAGACAAACAGACCTAGATCCAAACAAATCTAGATTATCTGGGGAGGGGAAGGGAAGGAGAAGAGGGGATAAGAGGAAGGGAAAAGATGAGAGAAAAAGAATGGGAGATGAGGAGAGAAAGGAGAAGATGGGGCGGAGGGAAGGAGAGGTAGTGGCCACCTCCCCCCCTTATTAGCTTCCTTGTGGTTGGTTGTTGGCAAAGAGAAATGGGACTAGAGTGCGGCTAGAGTTTTTCAAAGTGCGGCAACAGATTAGAGAGAAAACGATGAGGATATTAAAGGTTAAGAAGGAGTAGACTTTGTTTCCTTATTATATTTTCATGAATTGGTGTATATTCATCAAACTATGATCTGCAAGAATGAAGCAATTAATGTATTTTTGTTTCGTTAGTTTCACATATTTGTTGATTATGACTTTGTCAATATGTGAAGCAACTTATGATAATAATAATAATAAAAAATAAATAATTACATCCCAAATAGAATGAAATTATATATGGATGATTGTCCAAACATTGACGGAAGTGATTAACTCGTCGATACTGGCTGATTAATATAAAACTGCTCACTTGCTATTCACAAATTCATGGCTTCTCGCATTCTTATTAAACAAACATGCTATAAATTGAAAACATTGGGCCAAAAAAATGGTCCCTTCCTTGTCCACTGGTATAATATGAGTAGTCACGATTTTGTGGTGGTTTGGTAAAGCATAAGGTTGCACATCCACTCATGTAAACCAACATGAAGACATGTTTTTCCGATACGACAATTCAATAAAAAATAAATAATTACATCCCAAATAGAATGAAATTATATATGGATGATTGTCCAAACATTGACGGAAGTGATTAACTCGTCGATACTGGCTGATTAATATAAAACGGCTCACGTGCTATTCACAAATTCATGGCTTCTCGCATTCTTATTAAACAAACATGCTATAAATTGAAAACATTGAGCCAAAAAAATGGTCCCTTGCTTGTCCACTGCTATAATATGAGTAGTCACGATTTTGTGGTGGTTTGGTAAAGCATAAGGTTCCACATCCACTCATGTAAACCAACATGAAGACATGTTTTTCCGATACGACAATTGTACTTGTACAAATTGTATACTTTATGAGGAGGAAGAATTTTCAAAGCATATTTTCACTGTTTCTTGTCCCTTCATAAATTTCATATATATATACAGAAATTTTCTTACGCAGACGTTCAGATGTTATTATCATGCGAACGCCATGTATTTTTTATTATCCGTTCATACTTTCCTTATTATTTACAATGACATCCCATAAAAATAGGCCATTATCTGATTTTTCTTTTAATTTTGATTTTTTAAAATATGAAAAAAAAAATGAATTTACCATATTATCCTCATTTAATTAATAATTTAAATTCTTAATGTTTGCATTAACCAAGGGCATTTTCTGGTATTTTGAATGTTTCACCATTCTCTGCCTTTTGCTTTATATATATAGATATATACAGAAATTTTCTTACGCAGACGTTCAGATGTTATTATCATGCGAACGCCATGTATTTTTTATAATCCGTTCATACTTTCCTTATTATTTACAATGACATCTACACGATAATAATGTGCAGACATCCGAATGAGAGAATAAGGGAGCATGATGATATAAAAATTAATTCACAATGGGAGCATCCAAGAACAAGGGAGTGGTTATTTCATGTAAATTAGGTTTTTATCTAGAGTAAATTAAATATAATTAAGGTCTGATACTGGTAGAATTTGGCCTACGAAAGAAAACAGCGTGAAATAGAAAAAATATAAAGAAATAAACAACCGCATCGAAAAAACAAAAAATGTGGCTGCTGGGATTCGAGCCCAGGTCTTCACGGCCACAACGTGAAATTCTCACCACTAAACTACAGCCACCGCCGGTTGTGCGGCTCTAAAATTAACTATTTAAATAGAAGCGGTGGGAGTAAATTGACAGAAGAAAGAAATAGTGGTGGGGCCCAGAAATTGACCTCTCGATTGTTAGAGACAAATGCTAAAGCTTATCAACCCAAAACAATAAAATAAATAAATAAACTTACAATTATCCAAAATACGTAATTTTCAAAAAATAAGTGTAATTATAATTAGATAAGGTACAATACATCAAATACACAGAAATTGAATTAAATATATCATCCTAGTGTATGATGGGTAGCACGTGAGTACGTACGTGGAGGTGGGGTACATGAAGCACGATGCACGTTCAGCTACAAGGCTGGCACTGGCCCGTCTGAATGGCACTTCACAGCTGTACCCAATCTATCTTGCTTCAGGACCCCTTTGCCTTGGTGGTGGGACCTCTTTGCCTCGGTGGTGGGACCCCTTTTCCTTTTCAGCGGATTATTGGGACCAAAATTTGGACCAAGCCATGTGTCAATTTCAGTCAATTTTTGATTGCAATGATAAAGTTAAAAACCAGATAAAGCGTTACAGTTCAACTGTTTTTGTTTTCTTTTGTTTTTGGGCACTAAGGTTTTCCCGCCATTTACTATACAAATCCGACATTAGATTATTTCCTCAATCTGTCTTTAGAGTTGTTAATTACTTCCTTAGTGACAATTATATATCTCAATTGGTTTAATAATTACATTTAATGGATCGCTATCCTACTTTTCAAAATCTTTTAAATAAAGTAAAGAATATAACAAACAAACAAAAAGGATACTGCTTCCCTCTTTACTCCAAATGAGACATTTCTACTTCTTGCAAATTAAAGTTTGACACATATACAAAAATAATTCATCAAAAACACAAAAAGAAGAATCTCATCACACATTTCAAACTGTGATTAGTAGGAAAATAGGAGTTTCTATTTCCAGGGAAGGAGGCACGTATTTTCCAAAATGTAGAGAGCCACCAAACTCAATAGGGAGTTTTCCAAAATAAAGAGCTAGATAGCAAGTCTGCTGGAGTTGCGTTTTGCCCTCATTCTAGACAAAATGGCTAAGAATTAGAGTATAGCAACTCTATTGGAGACGCTCTTAGCATAACTCCTAATTTAAAGATAGACATCACTATCATAATATTAACTACAATTCATGATCTTACCTCCTACTAAAAAGTTTCAAGCATGTTCATTTTCTTTTTTGAATACAAGCGATAGTTTAAACTACAAGAAAGAGGAGAGTTTCTCACAAGCACACACTACCAAAGTGTCACGGAATTTGATCTTGTTAAAGAAGGGCTTGGTCTTGTACCAAAAGCAAGGAGGGCTAAATTTGGAGCTGCATTTCTAAAACAACTTAATTCCAAAATTTATTGATGGGGATCAATCCAAAGAAGTCATTTTTGGAGGCTAAAATCATGCGAACGGCAAAATACCACAAACAAAAGGAAAGAAACACCATTTTGGGCCTATTCTCTTTTGCATACAAAAACAAAACAAATACGTAGCTATTACAAGTTCGAATCAACGCAACTCAACTTGCACAGAAGGCTGATGAGCGTTATCTGGCAGCAACATCAAGTCATTTTCATAGTCATAAAGTATTTGCTTTCAAATGGTAGCAGCCCACGCCTGCATATACATCTAATCTCTCAGTAACCAATAACTATTGCCAGGTAAAGTAACCGGAGTTGGAGTGACAGTGACCAAAACTAACCACACTATCTTCGTCGGCAATGAGATTTTAGGGGTCTGAGGTGACAATAAAAAATAGCCCCACCCCCACACAGGACTAAAATTTTCACTTATTTAAAAACCTACAAAACACAATATGGAAGTTGAAAACCAACATTCTACTAACTACTACCATATTGTAAAGGCTTATTATCACAAAATATCCCTGACGTTTGCGAAATTATCACATTGCATCCCTAATGTTTTTTTGTATCATTAATGGTCCCTAACGTTAATACATGTACTCTTAAATAGTCTCTCTGTCAAAAAAACCGTTAAATTCAAGGGTATAATCGTCAAATCAATCCAAAACTATATAATAAAAAATTTCTTCCCTTCTCTCTTCTTTTCTTTCTTCTTTCTTCTTTCTCTCCGCCTGGCCCTGCTCACTCTTCTTCTTTCTTTCTTTTTTCCTTCCCTTCTCTCTCTCTCTC
>NW_018922161.1:0-58664 GCF_002207925.1 Prunus avium | reverse complement strand
GAAGGACTATTTAAGAGTACATGTATTAACGTTAGGGACCATTAATGATACAAAAAAACATTAGGGATGCAATGTGATAATTTCGCAAACGTCAGGGACATTTTATGATAATAAGCCAATTGTAAAATATGTGAATTACAACGTCATCTCACGGGGCTCCCCTCAAGTACGGTCTTGATTAGCGTCGAGATGAAACCCTAAGATCAGTGAATCATCATCATAATCATGTTTATTAGCCAGCAATTGCACAACTCCTCTGCAATGATTTAGCAAAACATGACCCTTGGAATATTTCCCGTAAATATATGTTTTGGTATTAAAAAAAAAGACAAAAAAGAAAAGCCAGGTTTTTGATTAGGCTCTTTCGGGCTTTGGCCCTTACCAGTTTATTTTCTTGTTTACCTCTTTGTTGGGCTTCGTAATCTTAGTTTGAGCCCTTTGTGTTGTTCTTTGTTTTGGGCTCTGGCCTTTTACTTTCTCTGGTTGATAAAAATTCCTTTATTCCAAAAAAAAAGAAAAAAGAAAAAGAAATCTGTGAATTATGGTTCAGCTTGGCAACTTTTCACGGAGGGACCAAGACCAACTGTGATTTGAGTGATTTCTATCATTCAGCCAGGGGGGCATATCTTCATGGTCAACTGCTAACAGCAATGGCATTATTACGTGCATAAACTATAAATTATAAAACTTCATTCCTTACCATGTAAATAAGAGCTGAGAGTTATATGTGCATAAGTTTTTCTTTTTGTATTTTTGATGAATTATTTTTGAACATGTGTCAAACTGTGATTCGTAGAAAAGAAGAGTATCTCTCTACGAGTAAAGAGGCAAGTAAATAATGTCCAAATCATAATATGGGTCAGAAATAGGAGAAAACAAAGACCTTTTCTCGTGCTTCATGTTGGTATGTGAGTCTGTGACTGTGTGACCAACTAAACCTATAGCCTAGCTTTAGTAGAGACAGAAGGCAACCATAGTTCTATGGAAGCAAGTGCCTTAACGAGGTCTCTAAATTAATGTGAATTAATTATATGCTTCAAATCATAAGAAAATGACAAATAATTTTGAGGCTTTGATAGACCCCTAGCTGCATCCTTGTCAACTATCAAAATGTGTTTTTTAGCACCGACGGTGCATTTTTTTAACCATCAGCTTGCATAATTTAAAGGGTAAACTTCGAATACATACAATCATTATCGATACCGATACTTTTGCATTACATATATTATCTCTGTGTATATATTTTTATATTTTGGGATTTAAAACCGTCTAAATCATAATACTCGAAAGAAACTGTACAGTTTTGAGTACATTGTATAGATACTTCGCATAAATCAACGCTCGATAGGCAAGAATTCTGTTTCTTTCATTTGTTTACGGAACTAAAACGGTGCTCTTTACATCTTGAGAGAGAGAGAGAGAGAGAGAGAGAGAGAGAGTCTTGACAATGTCTTGCAGCTAAAGCTGTCATTAGCATTTCGTCATCGTTTTAAGATTTCAAGTTATGTATTTTTTTATATAAAAAAATTGACTTAAAAAGAAAAAGGTATGAGGAAGAATATGGTTTTTATACGTTTAATAATTCAAAGCAATACCTGCACGCACATGTGAAGTGGAGTGAACACACGAATTTTGGAAAACTTTTAAATATTTTTCTAGAGATTTAGGAGTGGATGAGAAGTAGCAGAATTATATGAACACTGCAAAAGAGAATTAAATGAAGCAAACCCCATGTTATGTCACCAACCAAAATCCATAAAATAAATAAAATAATTGAATTTGATGCTTTACTTTGTGTCACTAACTACTGCTGATGCTGGCCTTGGCATTTACGTGCCCCTCACAACCTCTCCTCCTCTCTCTCTCTCTCTCTCTCTCTCTCTCTCTCTCCCCTATAATTCCTTACGCCAAGAATCTCTCCCTCTAAGTCTAAACCCTATTCCTCTCTACCCTCTACTTCACACTACTCTACCCTCAATTTAGTCACCGTCCAAACAATATTTCTTTGTTTTTATAATATGTCTTTGCTTTCTCATTCACGTCAAATAACAAAATGACACGTAAATCGTAACCGCTTACAATTGTTATTAATCAATAATCAGATCATATTACGTATCCCTTTTCCATTCCATTTCTAAGAATTATATAACATTTGTTTTTCTACAATAATGTTGGCTTGGTGGTAATTTGTACTCTTGCTGTTATTGTTATTACGCAATCATTGGAGATAGAGTATGCATGCAGCATGAGGCTGTTAGAATTCACTTTTATAATCATGTACAAGTCATCAATTAGCTCATCTTACATAACTTCAACTTTTAGAATCTAACCATTTGCTCACCTCATTCCATTGCCATTATAAGTATTTTTTACTGTTTTGGCTACTTTTCGTGGATTGTGAAATGAGTGAAAACGAGCTGTTAGCGCCATATTAACTTATTATAACTGGTTAACGCTACTATACATATATATCATTGATTGCCTTCGAAAATCGTAAGCATTCATGTGATTTTGCAGCTAAGTTCAACTAAGAAAAGTGTTATCATTGTGTGCTTTTTACCAGCCCTTAAATTTTTATTTGATTACTTCTTCTTTTTATCTAATGGAACAGCCCTAATGATTGGAGGGAGCATAAAATGTCAATCCAAATAATTGGATCATAACATAGACATAGGGCGGCGTGATTTTGGGGTTATTGTCCATCCAAGAAGTGATTAGCGTATAATATGAAGTGGGTGGGTCAACTGCACATGAACTGCTTAATTAGTTTGATCAAGTCACTAATGAATTTGCAGTCTATTAATAGTTAAAAAGATTATGAAAATCCCCTCCTCACAAGTCACAAAAGATCTCCTCCACCAACAATTTTCAAACATTTGCGTGATGGCTTATTAAATTAGTTAATTAGTTAAGAGCTACTAATGCTAGATTGCTGATCGTGATTACCGTCACGTATCTCTCACCTCTAATGTAGTAAGCAATGTGATTGATAAATATCGTACAGACAGTGTTGTCGATTAATTAAACGGCACTGTTAAAGAACCCAAAAATAGTTCAAACTAATGATAATTAACAGACATGTAGAGAGCAAGAAAAGTAAATTAGTAAGAAATAGGAAAAAAAAAACAAAAAAAGGTGGGCGGAGATGCACAAATTCTGCGGCACTCACAGGCTTGCAAACCAATTTTCTTCCTCTACAGAAAGGAATCGTTGGAAAAAAGTAATGGGTTTGCTTCAAAGCCAACCGAATCTCACTCGTTGCCTCGCTTCCTCACACTTACATTGCATCTCTCTCTCCCCCAATACACACCTGTAATGTGTTTGTATAAATGCCCCACAGAAAGATATTCAAACATATATTTTCCTATTCTGTATTTCTATATATAACTTCCAAGGTTGGAAATCGAAAACGCCAAGCTTGGCAATTAGGCAAAAACTCACGGTTACTATACTATTCATCACCTGGGCGGCTTTTTTTTTAAGACTCAGCACTACTTAAAACTCGCTCTTCACCACTATAATTACAAACCCACTTTCTTAACGTTGCTTCTTCAATTCAATCCACAGCCCATCTCTCTCTCTCTCTCTCTCTCTGCTTTTTCTCTCTGGTCTCAAGCGTTTTGTTGGTACTGCTCTGGTTCCTGGTGTGGTGGGTTGATCAAGATGATGATGATGATGATGATGGATGGTGCAGATCATCAAGATCATGAAGAAGCTGTGATGGGTTATAAGGATCAGAGCCAGATGATGATCATCAAAGGCAAACGCACCAAACGGCAGAGGCTGGCTTCTCCGCTTGCTCATGCCTCAACAGCAACAGCTTCAAGCTCATCTAGTGCAGGTCATGATCATCAACATCAAGTCCTTGTTGGTCCCACAGAAACCTCACCAGCCACCTCAGCTGATCAATTCACAGAGATCAGTACAGAAGAAGAGGAGGACATGGCAAACTGTTTGATTCTTTTGGCTCAAGGAAATTCAACCCCCAAAACCCAACACCCCATATTGGTTCACAACAATAAGGCTTCAGCTTCAGCTGGGTTATATGTTTACCAGTGCAAGACATGTGACCGGTGCTTCTCGTCGTTCCAAGCTCTCGGTGGACACAGAGCCAGTCACAAGAAACCCAACAAGGCTAACATGAACATCACACAGGACAACAAGAAAGCCTTGTCGTTCGTGGAAGAAGCGGAGGAGTATGATCGGTTTAACAACACAAGCACCACCCTTTCGTTACAAATATCGAATCGGGATTACAGGGCATCGAGCAGTGCTGCTACTCCTGTTATTAACAGCAAAGCCAATAAGGTTCATGAGTGTTCAGTTTGTGGTGCTGAGTTCACATCTGGTCAAGCTCTAGGGGGTCATATGAGGAGGCACAGAACATTTATGAACACAACAACAACAGCAACAGCAGCAGCTATGAGTTCTCCGCAGCCACAATCAGGATCAAAGAGACCAAGAAGTATTTTGCAGTTGGATCTTAATCTTCCTGCACCAGAAGAAGAATGCCTCGAAACCAAGTTTCCCTTTGGCCCCAAGAAGGAACAAGTCATTGTCTTCTCTACCTCTCCTTTGGTGGGTTGCCATTACTAAAAACACAGCTAGCTATAGCAGCAACCCCCAACATCAATGTGACCCAATTAATTGTTAACACCATTGTTACTCATTCAATCTCCATTGTTGATTCTTTTATACATGTCCAAACTTTAATCATATAGTTGAAATTGATGAATTCTTTGGTTACTGAACTGACTTGTGTATTAATTTTTTGTTGTCAAATTGTGTTTTTGGGGCCATGTATGCTACTGTCTATATATGGTGGCATATTTTTCGGCCAGTCCTTTTAGAGTCTGAAAAGAGCATATATCTGAGGAGAGTTAGAATTGAGAATGAGAGCAAAGGAGGGTAGGGGATTGTCAATTGAAATGACTTTGCCAGAACCACCAAAACCTCAACCGAAAGTAGGGGATTAGGTTCCCTTGTTTGGTTTGCAAGAAAGCTAAAAAGCTTTGTCTCTGTCTATCTTTTTCATACATAACTGACCAAAAAAGTTTAAACGGATGGCAAGCAAAGCTAGTAGCTCCAAGCTAACTGCCCTTCTTTTATGGATCCACTTTTGCATTTATATGGGGAAAGTGATACACCACACGCTCTCTTATTCCGTTATGTTATTTTGTCCAATCAAAACTATATCTACAATGATGCAAAGTATACGAACGTGTACTGACTCATGCTTTCTTAGGATGTAACGGCAAATATTAATTATACTGTTTAAAATCATAATGATAAAACTATTTGTATCATATCTATACATCACATTTTCAAGACAAAAATAAAATTTCTCATCGGTTATCTATCGAGCTACTTAGACGTAACCATTCATAAACATGTGCTCGTTTGTTGTAAAATTAGTCACAAAGGTTGATCTTAATTTTTCTTGTATTGTTGGCTATGTGCTCATGGTGGGTGCTGAAAAGGTTGCGTGAGATGCATATCCATCGATCCATTTGCATTATATATATATATATATATAGAGAGAGAGAGAGAGAGATGGGGGCCATTGGCAATTTGGCAACTGTGCATGGTTTATACGCTGCCTTAAACAAGGAACCCCAAAACTCTAAAATTTCAAGCCTCACAAGAGGCTCATATTTAAAGTTGTCACTAGCTTTTGTTTGAGCAAGGGCTTTAAATTATTGGTGCTACTACCCACCCCTAATCCGTACACTATGGAAAAGATGAGTGCACCAAATCTTCATCATCAGCGGGAAATATGGGATAAATTGTTTCTGTTTGAGATTTGTATAATTGCATATGATCTTGGACTATCTTGTAATTTGGAATTATGTGGTTTTAAATCTGTAAATATGGGCCGGACCCAATAAGTTAAGCCCAGCCTAACCGATAAGCTTAGACCGCGGCTTTGCAAAGTTTAAAATAAAAAATCAGTTGCAAGTGACGTGTAAATAAGTGGTTAAAAATATTTATCATTAAGGTTCTAAGTTCGATTTCTCTATAATATAGCTTATGTTAAAATAAAAATTCATAAACTGGTTTGTTCGATTTTAATTTGACTTTTTTGGTCAACAAATTTTTTCTTTCTTTAGTATGTTTCGATTTGGTTCACCAATTCACCATTTCAGATGTCCACTCCTAATTTCCAACAGTTAAAATGTTATACATTCTATCAGGAAATGAAAAAAAATTTGAAAATACTAACATGTGATTAGTCACATTATTTGAAGACTAAAAATGTGATCAGTATCCTAATTGCAACACTCCAGTGTGGTTCCCAAAGGCCCAAAACTGTAATTTATCAAAACACATACAAATCCCGGAGTACCCTTTTGGCCTCTTAACCCCTAGTTTCGAAAATTAGAACACACGAATCTGCGGACCAAAAACCCACAAACGTTCGGAAGAGAATGGCGGTTCCAGGGAGGCGGAATGGTATGGAGGAAGATGACAACGAAGACGAAAACGCTCTGTTCGAAGAAGAGGGCTTGGAGGACCTCGACTCTCACACCCCTCCTCACCTTCGCGCCATCGCTGACGCTTCTCAGCAAGGCGACCTTGACGCCCTTCGCCTCGCTCTTGGTATCCCTTCGCCTCTCAATTTTCATACCCACTTTTCTTAACTAGATTTTTGAGCTTGATTTCTCAATGGGTTTATTGCGATTATGATTTGGTATGGCCATTTAGCTAAATTTTGTTAGACTTATGGACCCAAAAGACTTAAACAAAGAATTCTGCTGAAATCTTGTCACAGATTGGTTAATTATGTTTGTATTTCGGTGGTTAGTGTAAGAAAGCTGGAAACTTTCATTAATATGTGTTTTCATACTTGCCCCTCTTAGTTATTTGATTGTACTGTATTCAAATGCTTTGGGAAATAATATATTCATGGAACCTCATGAAGTTTTTTTAAAATTTTAAAATTTTTTTCCCATGGAGTGTTTAATTGCCCTATTTTGGTTTTTGGGTCATATAATCTTTATTTCTGCTTATGCTTGCCCTTCATTCTGATTGTATATAGATAACTTAGAAGGAGGCAGCATTGATGAACCAGTGGAAGATGGGGACACAGCTCTCCATCTTGCATGTCTCTATGGCAATCTTTCTTGTGTCCAGGTTTTTTTTTATCAATTCTTTGTTCTTTATTTATTTGTTGCAAGTAGTACTTTGAGCTGATAATAATTTTTTCAATTTAGTTACTGTTGGAGAGAGGTGCAAACTTGGAGGCTACGGATGAAGATGGAGCAATTCCTTTGCATGATGCTTGTGCTGGGGGTAAGCACTTGTTGCCATTGTGATGTCTGAATTCATATTTCAATTCAATTTGTTTGACTTTTCCTCAAATGACTATTGCAGGCTACACTGAAATAGTTCAACTTTTGATTAACGGTGCTAATGACGCTGCCCGTGTAAAGAGAATGCTAGAAACAGTTGATGCCGAAGGCGATACTGTGAGTATTAACCAAATCATATCCTTTTGTTTTACATGGGAGTTCCAATTGTGAATTTTTCTTTAGTTTTCCCGATGAACTGCATATTAAAAGCAGTTGTACTCTAGCCTTATTTCTTGTCGGTTTTGTGAACGTTATACTCATATATTGGCATTTCTTCCACAGCCTCTTCATCATGCAGCGAGGGGTGAGCATGCTGATATTATAAGATTGTTGCTGGCTTCTGGAGCTTCTCCTACAAAGGCGAACCTATATGGAAAGGTTTGTATTTGAAGGAACTTTATAAATTATATGTTTCCTGTTGTTGTGGTGTTTCTCATTGAAAATTTTGGCAGATCCCAAGTGATTTACCAGAACTAGCTACAGAAGCTAGGAGAATTTTGGAAGCTGCAGCTGGTGCGACGGCATGCCAGTAGGCTTTACTTGCTGAGGATTTCGTGAAGGATGTGACTCTGCTGCTTTTATCTTATTAGTATTACCAGTCAGCAACACCAAAATGACAAAAATGTTGACGATTTTGTCCCCCTTTGTTTATCATTAATACTTTCAGAATTTAGGATATTAAATATAGAAAAATAGCACATACTTGTGCAAGGTTTTTGGCTATGCAGTTTCTCAAACTCCATGTATGCAGGTTTTCTGTTTTTGCTTTTCTTTGCACCTTTCCAATGTTCTTTGGGTGGGGCGATGCAATATCCTGTAAACCATGGTTTTCGCTTTTTGACTAACCTGAGGATTGTTGGGTTATTAGTATCACAGTTGAAACAAAATTCTATTTATTTTTCATATGGTTACAGTTAATAGTTACTGCTCACATGGACTTGCGTGAGACTGAGAGCCAGCAGAAAAGTTCTGGATCTATGATATAAAAACCATGTGTTTTGCTGGAAATTGAAATTGGAGTTGGCTAGAAAGCTGTATAATTATATGGTAATTCAAGCAATGAAATTGGGAGTAGGTCACACTTGCTCATTTTGTATCATTTAGACTCTTTGGTATTTGAACTCAGGCGTGAATGAGGATTTTAACTCGGGTTCGAGGCTAGTGTATAAGTAAATACATTACTTTTAACCACTAGAGCTACAAGTTACCTACAAAGACGATGATAAACGGATAGTCTTTGAGCTTCTCAAAGACGATGATAAATGGATACAATCTTTGAGCCTCTCATTTTCTACAAATTCAAGCATTCCTTCAAGTATAAAAAAGAAAAGATAACACGAACATAGCATTGCTTATACCATCCCTGATAAAGGCCTGAGAAAAGAAAGAAGAGACAAACCACTGAACCGCCGCTAATAAACCAACAAAATATATAGGATAAGGAAAGAACCCCTTTGATGTTGGTCTATCTTCTATCTTCCTCACATTCCCGCAAAATGTGAAAGCCTCCACTAATGGATATACCTGTCAGTCTAAGCCTTCAAAATCTACCAATCAAAGACCCAAAACCAAAAGACTGGAACTTGATCATAAAGCACCACGCCAAGCTCAAAAATGACCATGCAATCCTCTCAACATATACCCAGATGGAATCTCTCGGAGTGGCACCCGATAACACCTCTCTGCCTCTGGTTCTCAAGGCATGTGCAATGCTGAGTGCCATCGAGAGAGGCAAGGGAATACATTCGAGTATTCGGAACACGGGTTTAATGAAAGATGCTAGAATTGGGACTGCCCTTGTTGATTTTTACTGCAAAGGCGGGCTTATCAATGATGCGGTTGAGGTGTTTGATGAAATGAGGGAGAGAGATTTGGTTATGTGGAATGCTTTGATACATGGGTATGTGAGGTGTTGTTGTTACAAGGAGGCTATATCGTTGTTCATGCAGATGCAGAATGGGGGATTGAAACCCAATTCGCGTACTGTGGTTGCATTGCTTTCAGCATGTAGGGAGGTTTCAGAGTTGAGGTCCGGACAGGAGATACATGGCTATGCCTTGAGGAATGGTCTCTTTGATTTGGATGCTCATGTGGGTACTGCTTTGATAGGGTTTTATCTGAGATTCGACATTAAAACAACACGCCTTACGTTTGATTCGATGGTTGTGAGGAACATTGTCAGTTGGAATGCAATAATTACAGGGTATGTTGAAATTGGAGAGTACTTGATGACCTTGAAGCTTTTTGTACAGATGCTTGTGGACGGGCTTAAGTTTGACTATGTTTCAATGTTGGTTGTTATTCAGGCCTGTGCAGGAATTGGATCTATTGAATTAGGTAGGCAAATTCATCAAATGGCTATTAAGAATAGTTACAGTGATGATCTGTTCATAGTAAATGCATTGCTGAATATGTACAGTGAGTGTGGATTTTTCGAGCTATCACGTAAATTATTTGAATTTGTCTCCAGCCGTGATGTTGCTTTGTGGAATTCCATGATATCTGCATGCATTGAATATGGCTTTTATGAGGAAGCTTTGAGCTTGTTTTCTAAAATGCGAATAGAAGGAATCAGAGAAGACGAGAGAACTATTGTTATAATGTTGTCGGTATGTGAAGATTTAGCTGAGGGCTTGAGGAACGGTAAAAGTTTGCATGCTCTTGCAAGAAAGAGTGGGATGAAAATGGATGCTTCTCTAGGAAATACATTGTTGAGTATGTATGCTGAATTTAACTGTGTTGAATCTGTTCAGAAGGCTTTTTCTGAGATGAAATACTCAGATGTTATCTCATGGAACACTCTGATCAGGGCACTAGCCTGCAATGGATTGCAAGATGAAGCATGGAAAATATTTGGGGTGATGCGAGAATCTGACACCAAACCTAACTCACATACAATAATATCTATCCTTGCTACTTGTGAAGATGAAACTTGTATAAATATAGTGCGAGCAATTCATGGTTTTGTGATAAAACATGGTATTGAAGCTGACCTATCCTTGAACACTGCACTAACAGATATGTACATGAATTGTGGTGATGAAGCAGCAGCTAGGACTGTATTTGAGGGCTGTCCCAGTAGGGATGTGATCTCATGGAATGCTTTAATTGCAAGTTACATAAAAAACAATGAAATCGGCAAAGCTCAGTTACTCTTTAACCGTATGGTTTCAGAAGTGAATCCCAACTCTGTGACAATCATAAATATTCTATCATCATGTACCCAGCTTGCCTCTCTGCCTCTAGGTCAATGCTTGCATGCTTATGCAAATCGGAGGCAATTCTCATTTGGTTTTGATTTGTCTCTTGCAAATGCTTTTATATCAATGTATGCAAGAAGTGGTAGCATGCAAAATGCTGAAAAGATGTTTAAAATTTTGCCAAAGAGGAATGTTGTCTCATGGAATGCCTTGATTACTGGGTACAGCATGCACGGTCACGGACATGATGCTATTCATGCGTTCTTACAAATGTTAGAAGATGGTTTTCGACCAAATGGGGCAACTTTTGTAGCTGTTCTATCTGCTTGCAGACATTCTGGTTTGATAGAGATGGGATTGCAGCTTTTCCACACTATGGTACGTGATTTCAAGATATCACCTGAGCTTGTTCACTATGGTTGTGTGGTTGACCTTCTTGGTCGTGCAGGCCGCTTAGAAGAAGGTAGAGAGTTTATTGAATCAATGCCTGTTGAAGCAGATGCATCAGTGTGGAGAGCCTTGCTCAATGCTTGTCGACTTCATTCTGCCACGAAGTTAGCTAGAACCATATTTGAAAAACTTGTTGAATTAGAACCGATGAATGCAGGGAATTATGTTCTGATATCTAATATATATGCTGCAGCAGGTCTATGGATGGAGGTCAGGCAGATAAGAACACGGCTCAGGGAAAAGGGTTTAGAAAAGCCTCCCGGAGTAAGTTGGATTGTTGTTAAAAGCCAGGTCCATTGTTTCGTTGCTGGAGACACATCACACCTTCAATCAGACATAATTTATGCAAGTTTAAATTCTCTGTCAACCTTGATTAAAGAAAGTGGATACATTCCTGATCTTCGATTGGTTTTGCGTGACGAAGAGGGTTAGGTTGAAAGTGGGGTCATAATCTTCAGTTTTCCATACTGCTGAGGGTTGGGAACCTTTTAATGATCACTAAGAACTCAAAAAGGCTTTGTGATGGGTTCCATTGATTAATGTGTCTGTCATTGTTGGAAGGGAAGAACATGAAAAATTTTGCATCTTTTTTAGGCTTGGTAAACAATTCCCTCGTGTATATATGTATTGAGAGTCTGCGACAAAAATGAAAGAAAGCTTCCAGATATGGTTTCTCAAAAGAATGAAAGCATCAATTTCAAAAGATGGGGAAGGAGCAGTCAATTTAAGAAGTTTGGTTATTCCAAGCCGGGATGGATTTATAGTTACCTCAGGCAGAGCATAATTGTAATTTGTTTTTTCAAGAGAAATTATTTGAGTCAAAGGCAAATTCTTATAGCAATGATGCCACAAATCTACCAAAAAGGCCAGTCAATCTCACTCCGCAAAAATAATTACTAAACCAAAATTGTCATTACGATTCTGTATTCAGCTAAAATTATATCAACAAGTTTGTAGGGATGAAGTTGCATAAGAACCTCAGTTCTGAAATTATCAAAACTTTCTCGAAAGTACCTTTAATGCTAGCTCTTCGAAGCATTGCTCCACATTTTCTCTAGTTTTAGTGCTACATTCAAGAAACAAACATCCAAGATCTTCTGCAAGAGCAAGCCCCTCTTCTCTACTTACAGCCCTTTCAGATTCCTGAAATCACATAGAATTTCTTTCTTAACTTATTCAATAGATTGCGATAATAAAAAAAGGCCTTCTCTTTTCCACAAGTAAATTTAGGCTTTAATATAAACGACTAAAAAGAAAATTACACAAATGAAACCTAAAAGAAGTTTGTGACTTGGCAGAACATGCTTCAAGGGACCGCAAAGGTGTTTGGCCTTATTTCTTGTCGGTTTTGTGAACGTTATACTCATATATTGGCATTTCTTCCACAGCCTCTTCATCATGCAGCGAGGGGTGAGCATGCTGATATTATAAGATTGTTGCTGGCTTCTGGAGCTTCTCCTACAAAGGCGAACCTATATGGAAAGGTTTGTATTTGAAGGAACTTTATAAATTATACGTTTCCTGTTGTTGTGGTGTTTCTCATTGAAAATTTTGGCAGATCCCAAGTGATTTACCAGAACTAGCTACAGAAGCTAGGAGAATTTTGGAAGCTGCAGCTGGTGCGACGGCATGCCAGTAGGCTTTACTTGCTGAGGATTTCGTGAAGGATGTGACTCTGCTGCTTTTATCTTATTAGTATTACCAGTCAGCAACACCAAAATGTTGACGATTTTGTGCCCCTTTGTTTATCATTAATACTTTCTCAATTTAGGATATTAAATATAGAAAAATAGCACATACATGTCCAAGGTTTTAGGCTATGCAGTTACTCGAACTCCATGTATGTAGGTTTTCTGTTTTTGCTTTTCTTTGCACCTTTCCAATGTTCTGGGCTGATCTGGGGGGATCTGGGAGGTCTGGGGCGATCTAGGCGGCCCCTAGGCGGTCTAGGCGGATCTAGGCGGCGCCTAGGCGGCCTGGGCGGGTCTAGGCGGGTCTGGGCGCCAGGGCAGGTCTGTTTGCTTTACCAAACCTGCCGTCAATGGCCTCGGTGATATTCTTAGCATTCAAACCAGTGTTTTCAAAGGCATGCCTTCGCGCGCGTCGGAGCGAGGCGGCAGGAAATCGCCCGAGGCGGTCGGCTATTTCGCGGGTTGCACGTTTAGCGCTGGGAAGGCGTGAGGAGGAGTTGCAAGGCGGAGCGACGTGGACCATGGCGTGACATATCTAGACACTCTGAACCGGAAGAAATTTTGAGACTCTGCAAATTGGCTGCGGCTCTGCGAGGAAGATGACTCGCGTGTTATTTTTTTTTAGGTTTATTGTAATGAAACGACGTCGTTTCGATTGAAGTGTTTTTAAAAAACTTAAAGTGAAACGACGTCGTTTCACTTGGAGTGTTTTGAAGAAAAAAAATAACGCAAGTTTCTGTTTTTTTTTTCCTTCCCTTTATTGTAATAAACTTAAGGCAAGAAGAATTAATATCTTCTTGCCTTTTCTATCTCCAGCCGATTGTAGCTTTGCTACTTACTCTTTTTTTTTTTTGGTCTAAATTAATATATTATTGCACGGAATTATATATATATATATATATATAGTACAACCCTAATTTCTACCCTTATAAATAATCTCCATCAATTTCAAGAATCCTCTTCATCTTTCGACTACAAGTAAGTATTTTATTTTTCTCTCTAATTCTTCGCAACTGTAATTTGAAGTTTTGTATAATTTTTTTTCATTTTTTTAAAAAGTGATATTTGTAGAAATGTCACCCAAACTTTTACCTTAGTTTCAATTTGTCACCTTAAAAAAAAAAATTGAAGAGAAATGTCACCTGACTATAACCTCATCCAATTTTCCATCTATTTTAAAGGGTATTTTAGTCTTTTCATTTTCAAGGGTATGTTTAAAATGGAAAATTCATTATAAAAAAATTATATATCTTTTAAATAATTAAAAATGAAAAGAAAAATTAGGAAAAAAAAACTTCTCTCTTCCTCCTCGCGTCCCATTACTTGCTTTTTTATTAGCAACTCATTTAGCAAAGGTGTCTTAAAACTGTCCTTGAGAGACCATAAGAAGGGTACCCCGTTGGCTTCCAAAGCTTGAGCCATTGCCATAAGCTCCTTCTCCAGTGGCCTTGCGACCCCAAATATATATATATATATATATATATCTCTCGTCCTCTCACAAGAACAAACCCTGCCCCACCATCCCTAGTTGCTCATCTAGATTTTCCAACCCATCTCCACCCCAATCTCTGCCCATTCGGGGGTCACCCCACTTCTTTGTCTCCATCTCTCCCCTTAGGCCATGCCCATCCTTCCCACATCTCCGTTGCTAGGTCCTTCCTTCCCCGGACAACCCCCATCCTTTTTTTCAAGTTTTTTTCCTTTCTCTAATGTTTTATTCTATTTTTATTTTTGTCTTATCAGTTTTTAAAATTTGCCAATATGTTAAAAATGGAAAACAGGGCTTTTTACTTTTAACCCCCATCCATTTTTACATTTAAGCTTTTTTTAATAATAATTTTTTCCATTTTTAAAATACCTTTGAAAATGAAAAGACTAAAATACCCTTTAAAAAAAAGATGGAAAATTGGATGATGTTAAAGTCAAGTGACAAATCATGGATTTTGAAAAATTCAGGTGACATTTCTTTTAAAAAAAAATTTAAGGTGACAAATTGAAACTAATGTATAAGTTCATGTGACATTTCTACAAATATCCCTTTTTCAAAATATATTAGTTATCTTATTCGTTTATGTCATATAGTAGAAATTTGACGTACATGCATCATACTTGTATCTTAGAATTATTAATGGTGTTGTTTTATACCTATGAATAGAAAAGATCCTGCGTGGAAGTATGCAAAAGAAATAGAGGGGGAAAAATACTTGAGATGCGCATTTTGTGATCAAAGATGCAACGGAGGAATTTCTAGACTTAAGCATCATTTGGGTCAAACTCATCAATGCATGAGCTGAAGACTTGGATCCTTAAGGAAGACGTTGGCGATATTAATACGATGATGGAAGAACATAAGAAAGCTTGGGCAGAGTATGGATGTACTATTATGTCTGATGGTTGGACTGATGGTAAAAATAGAGCTCTAATAAACTTTCTTGTGAATAGCCCTGCAGGTACTTGGTTTTTGAAATCTATTGATGCATCTGATTCCATAAAAAATGGAACGTTACTATTCAAATATTTAGATGATGTTGTCAAAGAAGTTGGGGAGGAGCATGTGATTCAAGTAATAACAGATAATGCTTCCAATTATAAGAATGCTGGAGTGAAACTTATGGAGAAGAGGAAGAAGTTATGGTGGACTCCATGTGCTGCCCACTGCATTGATTTGATGTTAGAAGATATTAGCAAAATGAAACTTTTTGAAGATACAATTAGACCAGCCAAGCAAGTAGTGAAGTTTATTTATGGGCATACATGGGTTCTTGCTTTGATGAGATCTTTCACGAAAAGTAAAGAGATAATTCGCCCTGCAATCAGACGGTTTGCCACTTCTTATCTTACTCTTCAAACCATATATAAGCAAAAGCAACCTCTTCAGGCTATGTTTTCTTCTAGAGAATGGCACAATGGACCATTTGTCCAACATAATGAAGGTATTAGGGCTCGCTCAACTATACTATATGATGTTAATTTTTGGTCCCATGTTGCTTTTTGCATCAAAAGTGTTATTCTATTAGTATCTGTTTTGAGAGAAGTTGATTCAGAGGAGAGACCCGCTATGGGATTTATTTATGAGTTAATGGATGTTGCAAAAGAGAAGATTGCTTTTAATTGTGGAAAAGTTGAAAGAAAGTATAAACCAATTTGGAGAAGAATAGACGAAAGATGGGGCCTACAACTTCATCAACCTTTACATGTTGCTGGTTATTATTTGAACCCTCAATTGCGTTATGAAGAAACCTTTTCTAATGCTGATGAAGTGAGGAAGGGATTGGAAGATTGCATGACTAGGATGTTGTCTTTTGAGGATCGTATGGCTGCTGATATCCAGTTGGACTTGTATGATGAGGCAAAAGGAGAGTTTGGAGGTCGTCTTGCTGTGAATTCAAGGAAACTACAAACTCCAGGTTATAATTTTTACTTTTTCATTTTCATTCAAGTATAATGAACACTTGAAATAAATGTTAAACTTAATTAGATGGATTTGTTTTATTTTTTTTAACAAATTGGTGGAAGCGTTTTGGAAGGGACCCACCTGAGTTGACGAAGTTTGCTATTCAGGTCCTTAGCCTTACTTATAGTGCATCTGGGTGTGAGAGGAATTGGAGCACATTTGAGCAGGTAAAGTTCATCGGTTCAAATTTTGATGCTTCTAAATCTAATTTTGTATTTTTATATTCATTTTAGATTAATACAAAGAAAAGAAATAGACTTGACATCAAAAGCTCAAGGGTTAATTACAGTTTAGTACCCTGTGGTTACACCCTTAAGACATGTTAGTCCATATCTTTTCAATTTTAACAATCACATATCCCAGTCTTTTAAATTTGTTATAATGTGGTTACGCCATTATGGTTTCTGTCAAATCTCTCTGTTAGTTGCCTACGTGGCACTGTGGGTCCCACATTTTTCAAATTTTTTAATTTTAATTTTATTAAAATACGAATAAATATTAAAAACCAAAAGAATTTAAAAAATTTCTCAAAAATTCTCTCTCTCTCTCTCTCTCTCTCTCTGCGTTCTCTCTCTGCAACGAACCCAGAACCCAGCTCTCTCTCTTCCCTATGCTCTCTACCCCATGACACCACCACCTGCAAACTATACCACACCCCAGCCTGCAACCAGATCCCCATGAACCCAGAAACCCAGACCCGATTTCTTCCCCCCAACCTAGATTTCTTCCCCCACCCAGATTTATTCTCTTCCCCCTCCCCCCCTCTCCGATTTCTTCTTCCCCACTCATCCCAGATTTTAAAATGTGGGTTTGAAGTGAAATTTACCTTATTGGGGTTTTTGAGTGGGAAGGAGAGACTGTTGGAGAGGGGGTTAGGGTTTCTTCCATTGCAAATTACAGAGAGTGAGGGTGCCAGAGGCATTGCCAGTGTTTGCGCCAGTTTTGTCAACACTGCGTGACTAGTAAGAGTGATGAGTTTGTGTGTGGATGAAGACGATGGGGTCGAGCTCTGGCTTATCCTTTCTAATGCATATAGCTATTTCTTATAAAAGCCCAACTTCGATGTTTATTTTTTGGGTCAGATCCCAACTTTCACTCAAAGCCCAAAATATCATTTGTAGCTCCAAAAACAACTCTTTCTTTTTTCTTTTTTTTTTTCTTCTTTCACAATGCTCGTTTTTAGAATTCAAAATACTGCATATGTGATTATTAATTTCAAGCTATGTGGAAGATAAGGCAGACTCTTGTCACCTTGTCTTTGATTGTTCCATGTTCAACTGTCTTCACAACAGGCTGGGGTGTGGTATAGTTTGCAGGTGGTGGCGTCATGGGGTAGAGAGCAGAGAGAAGAGAGAGAGCTGGGTTCTGGGTTCTGGGTTCTAGGTTCGTTGCACAGAGACAGAGAGAGAGAGAGAGAGAGAGAGAGAGAGAGAATTTTTGAGAATTTTTGAGAATTTTTAATTTTTAAATATTTTATTCATATTTTAATCAATTTAAAATTAAAAATTTTGAAAAATGTGGGACCCACAATGCCACGTAGGCAACTAACAGAGAGATCTGACAGAAACCCTAACGGCGGACCACATTGTAACCAATTTAAAAGACCGGGGTATGTGATTGTTAAAATTGAAAAGATAGGGACTAACATGTCTTAAGGGTGTAACCACAGGGTACTAAACTGTAATTAACCCAAAGCTCAATGCTCTAGTATATGTGAAGTATAATACGGCGCTAAGAGAGGGAAGTATTAGAAGGAGGTCAAAGATTGATCCAATATTGGTGAATGAAATTGAGTCTGATGATGAATGGATAGCTGAGGTTTAAGAACCAATTCTACCAACTGATCTTACTGGGCTTAGTTCTCAAGAATTATATGATGTTGATGTAATCAGAAATATGCCCACTGAACCTTATGAAACTGATCTACATGCTCGAGTGCCTATTTCTGTGGAGCCTATTGTTGATCCTAGGACTCAAGAGCGAGGGAATATTCATGTTAGGACTCAAAAGCCTACTGTCCATTATTCTAGAATTCAAGATCCTATTATTGATGATGATCCTATTCTTGACGATGATGTTCTTCTTTCCTCGTTAGCTTCAAAAAAGAGAAAAGATGGTGAAGCCTCAAGTAAGTATGGAAAGTAAATCATGGAGTGTTTAATTCATTATAACTAAATTTTATAATTTTAATTCATTGTTCATATGTACAGGTAAGAGGAAAGTCAAAAGCAAGTCCATAAGAGTGATGCTTATGGATGAAGATGATGAGATAGATAAAGATCCTTCAACATTTGACAGTGGGAAATATCATTTTCATATTGATACAGTTGATCGATATGATAGTGATGCTAGTTTGAATGATATTAGTGTTGAGGAGTGGGATGAGTGAATTATATTTTTGTTTTGATGTTGAATAAATATTTTATGTTTTGGGATTGATTATTATGCTTTGAATGACAATTAGTACTTATATTTAATTATATTTAAAAGATAGTTATGGTTCAATAAGAATTAGTTGTACAATTTAATTGTATTGTATTATTAATAAATTTTCCTTATTAAAATAAATTATTGTTCAAAAGGCTTACACCTCCCATAGCGCTACTAAAAGAGCATCGCCTTTGAAAACATTATTGATTCAAACACTTGGGGCCATCTCGTATGCAAGTCATCTTCCCAGACGATACCTGTAATATCAGAACAAATTTTCACACATCAGAAGTGAAAACCAAGCTGGCACACCATTGTTAGCATGAACTGATACTCTCACAGCTACTTTACAACCTTGGTGGCCAAAACGACGCTCCTTGCTCCTACCCTGACCCTGAGTCTGGGCTCGCTGAACCACTGGATACATTTCTATAGAGTCGAAGAAATTGGTGTCGGACAGGAAAGCTTGGTCGAGGTGGCCAAACAACTCCGGAAACGTGTTTTGCTTGCCGAAAGTCATCGTCCTTGCGACGAATGAATTTATATTTGAGGATGAGAGGGAGGGCCAAAGAATAAGACTCAGGGTCGGTAAGATTGGGGACGAGGTTGAAGAGAGGCACCACCATTGCTTCGCCTGAGAAGCTCCTTGAGTGTGTCAACTGAGTGGAACGGGAAGGAGAAAAATCAAAGTATCTGCTATATCGGTGCAAGTTTGGTGGATTTTTAGGGATTCGACAAGATAAAAACATAACCGAGTTCTTCGAAATATCGTCCAATGAAAAAAAATAAAAATAAAAATAAAAAACCACCTAGGCGGGCTGGCGAGCTTGGCGGGTTGGGTCCTATTTTTTATTTTTATTTTTTATTTCCTGACTTTAAGTAAAACCTTGTCTTGGAGGGATATGGAGAGGAGGAGGAAGAGTTATTAGATTTAGAGGCCTAGTGTTTCATTTCAAGTATTTTTCTTTGTAGTAACTTTTTCCCATGTTTTATATCAATTATTGTTTTTTATAATTTATATATCGTTTTATTTTGCATGATTTTGGTATAAATTTATAATTTATAATACAAAATAATTATTTTTTTAAAAAAAGGCCTAGGCCAAATTGCTCTTCTAGGCGCTAAGTTCCTCCTTACCGCCTAGCGATTTTTTGAACATTGCTATCTACACCTATAAAATTCTTCATTCCACCATATAATTGATACTAAATATTTATTTACTAAAAACACCCGCAAATCAAATTATTTTTACATTGACAACTATTTCCTACTGATAATTGAAACAAATATTTATTTACTAGCATTACCATTTCCCCTTATCTTTTGATCAAATAAACAACCTTTATTACTTCTTTAGAAACAATCAAAATAACATTCAAGAAACAACAAGAACAACTGGAGAAAGGAGGTGCACCTAGGGTGACCTCATAAAACCTTGCCTTGAAAACTCCCAGTTGAGGAAAATTCGGTCAAGGAAAAAGAGTACCACACACCTCCCTTAAAAACACTAAGCATTTTCTCTATTCGCCACTAGCTTCAACCAGCCCAAAACAATTGCCGCCGTTCACGTAAGCCGAAGTGAGCCAAAAGGTGCGCCCCTTCATTCCCTTTGTGAGGTTGATAAAACACTTCATGCACTTGCAAATGCACCAATAGATTCCTCACATCTTCAACCATATTGCCTAAATTGCTCCAACATTCGCCAGATCAAGTAACTAACAAGTGACACTGCCTCTTGAGAATCAAAAGCCAAAAGAAAATTTTGGTAACCTCTCCACAAAGCCATTAACAAACCTTTCCGCATCGCAGCAAGTTCGGCTCCCAGAACATCAAGTCCAACATGTCCATCACATGCAAAATTGCAATAAAACTCACCATATGTTCCATTTCCCCTTATTCATATCTTATTAAACTATTTTCTACTAATTTTGGCCAAGAAAAACTATTTTCCATTAATACACTCTTTTAACTTGCTTTCTTTTCCATTTCCCAAAATTAAAAGTGGATTTAGAACGTTTGTAATAACAAAATAAGGGATAAGAGGGCAACTAATTATTGTTTGGTTTACAATTTAATTTTAGAAAATCCATCAAATCATTTTGGTAACATTGAATTAGATCTTCAAACATCTATAATTTTGAAGATCATAATTCTGATTTAGAAACCTAAAACATTTTCATTTTACTTTTCATTTTCAGAGTATGACATCCGTTTATTTGAAGGGCTAAAATAAAATAATTGATATCATATATCTTTATATTTTCAATTTGATTTCTGAACCGATAAATGATCTTGCATAACATAACATGTAGAAATATTCAGAAAACTTATGGCACATTCTACTATGTGTCTTTAAGTGGGTCCTTTCAAATTGCAGCATCCCAACATGTCCATGTGTATGTATTAAATGTTGCAATACAAAAATTTCTAGCTTTTAGGATATAGTTAATCTAGAGATAACAGTTGAGTAGTATTGTGATGAGCATATGAATCAGAGAAAGAGCTCATGTAATTTTTTTTTTCTTATGTGAAAAATACAAGCAATTCTGGTTTCATAACATGGCTGAAAAACAGGGAAAGCACATTTACACAAGCTAATATGAATGCTATTTGAGTGGCAATTTGTCTATTTTAAATGAAACAAACAATTATGCAACTCAATAACTAGACACCAGCAGTAAGAGGAAAAAAAATGGAAATTACATATACATGATCTGTTCATGATGTGAGTCAAGCTTCATATAAGGTGCAATGCAAATGGCGGCATTTTACGAACAACAACCGCTGCTAGGAGGTGCTTGATTTTCCTGTTTCTGCTTCAAAATATTTCTCTTTGCTGCAGTTGAACCTTCTTCCAGGAGACTAGGAACTTCCATTATCTGTTACAGAATTCCAGTTGGTTAGAATTGAGAACATAACAAAATGTCGCATATGTTCAGATAATCTCAATCATCTCCCTAATCCCACGACGACTGCTTTGATTAGCAATACGACAACAAAAATTATATCAACAAGTTTGTAGGGATGAAGTTGCATAAGAACTTTAGTTCAGAAATTATCAAAACTTTCTCAAAAGTACCTTTAATGCTAGCTCTTCGAAGCATTGCTCCACATTTTCTCTAGTTTTAGCGCTACATTCAAGAAACAAACATCCAAGATCTTTTGCAAGAGCAAGCCCCTCTTCTCTACTTACAGCCCTTTCAGATTCCTGAAATCACATAGAATTTCTTTCTTAACTTATTCAATAGATTGCGATAATAAAAAAAGGCCTTGTCTTTTCCACAAGTAAATATAGGCTTTAATATAAACGACTAAAAAGAAAATTACACAAATGAAACCTAAAAGAAGTTTGTGACTTGGCAGAACATGCTTCAAGGGACCGCAAAAGTGTTTGGCTACATGGAACATTTACTAATGATCCTAGGCTTCATGATGATTTACTACTAGAAAAATCACACTCATGTTGACCAGTATTATGCAGACTAAGATACTGGTTGAGGGTGTGTGTGAGCACTGAATACATGTCCAACTGGCAATGTTTTGATTTCTCAAATATGTTAGAGAGCCTGCAGATACCCCTTAATCATGCCATGTCATCATCATATGAGTCTGGCAGGGATGAAGGGCACAGGTAAGACGGAGGTCAACAAAAGTTGCACTAAATTTCATCACTTCAAATCAAGAGTCTTGGTTTTCTATGTGTGAGCACTCAAAACACACAAACACAATGAAGAACATGGAGCTAAGTAATAAGACCTTTGCTGGCTGTCGACTTACTGCTAGAGACAAATTCCCTATAACTTTTTATCTAAGTTGAGGACCATCGATCAGTTCTTGTTCATTTTCTGGGATCAAGTTTTTAAGCAGTAGACATAGAGGATTTGAAACTTACTCTGTCGACTTTATTTCCAACAAGCATCTTGGCACAGTCCTTATTAGTTGAGTAGAGCTCCACTTCTTTAGCCCATACATCTGATAAGTTGGTAAAGGTGTCTCTCCGAGTCACATCATACACTAAAATAAAGCAGAGGAGTTGTTCATTAGCTGAAATCAGGCAACTATTGTATTGTATGCAAGGCATTATGAGAACTTTGAATTAGGTGTAGTTTTATATGCCTATGAGGGGAAACTTCTTCAATGCCATTCTCCCATTTCTTATAGCTCAATAAGAAATACACATGAAAATAAAAATGTAGGAAGTTGATGAAAAGGAGTTAAATTTTTTGAAATATTTGCATAGGATGATGCCGGATTAAAATATTTGCATAAGATTGTCACTAGAAAGATCATAGATACAAAATATTCTTCATTTCAGCAGTCAACCAGACATGGGAACCGTATTCTCCCTTTTTTCTCTTTAACACGAAAAATCGGCGCTACTAAGAGAAGCGAGAGTACATGCCACATTTTCCTCAACAAAATTTGAGAAAAATATATATTTCCAGACAAAAATTGATGAGGCTTTTGGTAGCATACCAAGAATGATTCCTTGTGCATTTCTGTAGTAAGAGCTTGTTAATGTTCTGAACCTCTCCTGTCCAGCTGCAATAGACAATATGATTTGTCATGTTATCAATTCATCGTTAAACTTCCAACATATAGAATGATGAGAAAAAATCGGTTTTTGCTCTGAAATCCGTAAACATTTTATTTATCGATAAAAATTGCATCATAGAATGAAAGAATGGACAGTTCAATTTACTACCTGTGTCCCAAATTGTCATCTTAATTCTCTTCTCAGCTACAGTGAGCAGCTTGATTTTAAAATCCACACCTACAAAACAAAGGAACAAAACCCATCAAATGCCTCACACAATGATTGTCTCAATCAATCCAAAGTATGCACAAGATTCATATGAAGAAACCATTCAAGCAACTAACTTTTTATGATCCACCCTCTGGAAGTTCACAAAAAATTTAAATCTTTTTTCTAATCACAAACATGTTGACTTTATGAACTCACTAATTGAGTTCAATTTACATCAATGAAACAGGAAATGTAAGGAGACATAAGCCTATGATTGAGAATAATGTACAAGAAATCCAGCTATTCAACTATCAAAATCCAATCATAGATCCAACAGTAACAAACTCCCTTTGGGTTCTTACCAACACTTCATCCGTTCATCTCATTGTCCGTAACAAAAGAATCAGCAAAATGTTTTATTGCCCAACATTTTTATCAGCTCCCAAATGAAATGCTAAGCTAAAAGTAACATAAAGAAAAATGGGGTAGAAAGATTATTACCAATGGTGGGGGCAAGATCGTCAACAGAGTTGGAGATGAAGCTAACAAGAAGACTACTTTTGCCGACGGCAGAGTCTCCGATCAACAAGATCTTGAATGACAGATCGTAGTTACTGCTCTGCCCTGAAGAACCCATTTGATCACTCTTCTGTGTTTCTATCTCTCTCTCTCTCTCTCTCTCTCTCTCTGGTGATGGTGATGGTGATGATTAGAGCTTTTTTTTCTAAAGTATCAATGTCTGTTCTATCTGAAAAGTACAGTGAAAGAAATGCATATAAGGCTGGAAGAGAAGAGAGAGAGAGAGAGAGAGAGAGGAGAGAGAGAAAAAAAAGAGGAAAGGTGGTAATGGTGCCAATGGGCATCTTTCTATCTTTTTGGAGGTGAAAGAGAGAAAAAGCTAAAGAAAACGGCTATACCTGAACCACATCAGCTGACAACTACCAACGTATTTATTCTTTTCTTCTTTTGTTTATGTTAATTCCTGATTTCCATGTTAACGGGGTTTTGTCCCAGACTCTTCCTTTCTGTTCAGTTCTGTTATGTTATGTTATGTCCCACATTCGCTTCTTTTGATGCACACCACTGAAAAGCATCATCAACGAAGGATGCGGAAGAGTCGTGGGCATCAGACGGGCATCTTATTGATGATATTAAGAGGAATCTACAACATTTTGAAGAAGTTACTATCTCTTTTAGTCGAAGAGGGTGTAACCAAGTAGCTCATTTTCTAGCAAGGCATGTTCTTAATTGTGATACTTTGGTAACCTGGATTGAAGAGGTTCCCTTCTGGCTGGAATCAGTTGTAAATGATGATATTGTTGTATCCTCTTAATTTTATCAATGAGTTCTTCTTTCCCAAAAAATAAATAAATAAAAATAAATAAATAAATAAATCAAATGGGACTTACAAATTAAAATATTGATAGAGATGTGAATTCAATGATGCATGGTATATATTGACTTCTCAGAATCTCGGGGCTTTCAGCTTAAGTGGTAGAATACTTTACTTCACATGTTCAATATAAATTTGACTCGCCTCACCTCCCAATTCGTGGTGATCTACCATGGCAATGATTATATGTTTGATATTTGATTTTGAGTACATGAAATTTAACAATGGTGAAAAAATATTACATGAATTTTGCAGGAAGGGATTTGGTGGCATTGGTCCACACAATTAGTTGAAAAGGAGAGGAGGGAAAAATTGCATGCAATGTCCAATGTGAGGCGTTGGCGGGAAATAGATCAAAGAGATGGTGAAGGGGCACTATCATTGTATGCCAAACAAGAAGTGATCCCACCATTTAATTTAGTGAGCTACGAAACAAAACAAAAGCTCCATTTCCATTATCTTCACTTTCACCTGCCAATATGTCACCGACATTCCTTCCAAAATCACATTTTTACTTTTTTTTATTTTTAGGTTCTAATTAGACTCGGCATGTCTCCAAAATTAAAATTCATGCTTTTATTTCAGTTTTCAATTTTGTTTTTTTCTGTTTCTATTTTACATTTTCTTTTAGAGAGGATTGTATAGCTTAACTAATTAAAATTATGTATTTTTGCTGAGTCGTGTTATCGATTCTTCCCCGTATTACTTATATCAATAAAAACATAAAAACATTCTCGACTTCCGTCTAGATTTAAGAGTTAAAAATATGTTCGAGTGTCGTACAAGTTGGTAGCATAAAACTTTGCATCATTATTTGGGCTTCACAATTTTAGTGTAGTATAACTCCTGTTATTGTGACATTAATCATCATCATAAGAGCTAAGCTAATGATGTTTAGCTCCCCACCACTACGAAATGCATGCTAACTCAGATGAAACCTTCTTTATGCATTGGCTTCATCCCAAAAAACAAATAAGAAAAAATAACCTTCTTTCTTCATGCCTACTCAAAAGATTTGTACCCCACTTTGAAGTGTCTCATAACTGAGAATGAAACTAATTAAAGTTGCATGTTCCAGAATAAATTTTAGACCTTAAACAAAAGTGTGCTTTGGTTTATATATATAAAGATAAACTTAAGAAGGATGAGCAATTACGGAAGAAGAAGAAGATGTTTAGAAGGAGGCAGAGGCTTTAGCCCTTTTAATGTTTGGTGTGTCTCTTTCTTTACAATACAAGAAACTGAGAGGAAGCACTGACCCCTGGCAACCAATATCGCCATCACATTCACAAACCAAACATTTAGACAACCCACCTGAAAAGTAGTATTTACTATTATTACATTATCAATAAGTATTACACAGAGTTACAATATACAAATGCATATAGTCAGTATGAAAAAGATGGTAGAAGTATGAAAGTACATGCAAGAGAAAGATGCCCATCTAACTCAGGTACACAAATTGGATGGATTAGTAACACGACATGTCAACATATCATCTAATGTCACAGATATAAAAGTTTCTAATGAAGCATTACACGGACTATAAACTTCCAACTTGCATAAAAACTCCCAATAGTCGAACTTATCTAATCCGTATGTATCACAAGTATTACTTGTATTAGGAATTAGTCCTAGAAACTTGTATCCCTTCTCTTATCAATGGGAGAAGTGGGGTTTGAATTTGACATATTTTCCAACATCAAGAAAACCACTACGACGGATTAGAGGGTTTATTTATTTATTTCTGAATAACATACATATCATTTTGGGCCCCAAATTGACCAAGTGGTTCGGCCGAATTTCTTTTGTTGGGCCTCCCTTCAGCCCAATTGTTGACTACAATAAGGCTTATAGGCCAATAATATCTCAATACCCGGATTTTCTTTACAAAAGAAATTAGGAAAAGGGTAAGCGAGTCGGGACCAACTGTGCTGAGTAGGGAGGGAGGTTCTTCCAAATCGTAAACCCGTCGAGACCGAGAGGAACAGTCAGTGGCTGAGAACAGAGAAGATGGACAGAGAATGGGGTTCAAAGCCCGGCAGCGGAGGCGCCGCCTCCGCCCAAAACGAAGCCATCGACCGCCGAGAGCGCCTCCGGAGACTCGCCCTCGAGACCATCGATCTCGCCAAGGATCCCTACTTCATGCGCAACCACCTTGGAAGGTATGACCCTTTTTCTCTCTTTGTCCAAATTTCACTGCTTTTCATCTTATTGTTGATTATTCTTGGTGGGTTTTTGTAGCTATGAGTGTAAGCTTTGCTTGACGCTGCACAACAACGAAGGCAACTACTTGGCCCATACACAGGGGAAGCGCCATCAGACTAACTTGGCAAAGAGAGCTGCTCGTGAAGCCAAGGAGGCTCCTGCTCAACCCCAGCCTCACAAGCGCAAAGTCAACTTGCGAAAGACAGGTGTGTATTTCATATTTGTTT
The DNA here is from genome assembly GCF_002207925.1 of Prunus avium. The sequence goes on along the minus strand of NW_018922161.1, from coordinate 31,512 downwards.
CACACGAATTTTGTCGAACAGTTAGTGGGCATATCACATTGTTTGGTGGGGGTTTTTTTTTATGTGTAAAATACTAGAGAAACTTAATTTATTTTGGGGTTTGAAGATTTTAACATTAGAAAATACATCCACATGGGGCGTGCATTTGAGTAGAATGTAATTTTGATATGTAAATTGGGTCTTGAGCTAACTCATACGGGTATTACATGTATGCTTGCAGTTAAAATTGGTAGGCCGGGGTATCGAGTGACAAAGCAGTTTGATGGAGAATTAAAGCAGAGGTCTCTTCTCTTCCAGGTTTGTGGGTTTGTGTATTTTTGTATGCAGTGATATGTGTTTTACTGAAAGAATAAGATCTCATTCAAATATATGTAGGGTACACTAAGAAATGGCCTAGCTTATATTGTGTTATTGTTTGTATGCTCTGCAGATTGAATATCCTGAGATTGAAGATAGTACAAAGCCTAGGCACCGTTTTATGTCATCTTATGAACAGGTAGGGTTCTATATATTAAATCTGAGTTTGCTTCCTGAAAACTTTGCTTTTTGCCTGCAATTCATGTCTATCTGTTTTTTCCCTTTTTCTTAATTGAAGCGGTGAATTGTTCTTTTTTCTTTTTAAACGTTAATTTTTCATGAACACAGAGAGTTCAATCTGTCGACAAAAGATACCAGTATCTCCTCTTCGCAGCCGAACCATACGAGATAATTGCTTTCAAGGTATATCTCATTTTCTATGCATCTGGTATTTATCTTTTTTACTGTTAGATTCAGAACATTTACCGGGCCTGCATGTTCATATCTGTTTCAGGTTCCTAGCACAGAGATTGACAAAACCCCTGAAAAGTTTTTCTCACATTGGGATCCAGACTCAAAAATGTTCACAGTTAGTCTTCTAATTTAAATGGATTTCTTTTATGCTTTTTATTGGTTGATTTTTTTGTCTTTTCTAATTTTGCCATGTGGAATGTATCAATATGCAGTTGCAGCTATATTTCAAAACTAAGCCACCAGAGACAAACAAACCGCAACCTCCCCCTGCAGCCAATGGCCCAGGTGCTCCTGGTGTTCCATCAAGGCCTTTGCCCCCACCACCCCAAGCTCCACCTCCACCTCCTCCACAAGGACTGCCACCTGGTGCACCAATGGGAAATCCTCCTAGACCCCCTCCGCCGATTCATGGATCTTTACTGCCTCCTCCTCCGATGGGAAATGGCCCTAGGCCTATGCCTCCTGGTGGAGCTCCTCCTGCCCCTCCTCCACCCCCAGTTGGTAATAACACAATGGCAAATTTCACTCCTGGCACTCAGATGGGAAGACCTCCATCAATGCCACCTCCACAAGGCTTTCCAGGACAACAAATGCAGGGTCAGGGTCTTCGTCCACCCCCACCACCTCCTAACATGGGCTAAGGGAATCCGGAGCCTCCAGCATCTCAGTAAACATACTTGCAGTATTAATGTGAAGAATGATGTGAGCTAAAATGACGCCGTATTTATTGAAGCTGTACCTGATTAATGAGCCTTAAATACATCGTTAGTCGTTAGATATATGTTCCTAGATTATTTCTTCAAAAGTCATATTTTCCATTGTTTTACCCTTATAAACAGTGATATTAGGGTTGACATTGAGAAGATGTGTCGCTGCTTGAATTTTTGCAGCTTGTCTTATGGCAATTTCTTGTTTAATGTAATTTCTTTTTGTGCATTTTGAGCTGAGTGGTATTGAGTGCATCTGTGCTTGACCCTAAAAATGGTATTAAGTGCATCTATGGTGCCTCGCCCATAATGCCTTTGGATGTGTTGAATTGCTTGTGCCAACTTGTGATAGGTTATCAATTCCATCCTTTTAATTGATGTATTTACAAATAAGTCTGAAAATCCCTGGTTGTGATACCAATTTCAAAATATGCGATTGGCTACAGATCAGTAGCTTCTGAATACTACACCTGCTTAAATTTATATAGAATTGATATTGGAAAAAAGGGAATTGAATACACAACCTTGACCTCAAGTAAAAGGGTAAAATGTTGGATCGTTTGCTCGAGATCCTTTGTTATGCGAATGAACTGCTTATCCTCATATTCGTGCATGAGTTATAAGCTGTAATCATTTGTAACAACCCATGCGAGCCAACAAAGACAGGTTCGATAACTCTGATCGATTAAACACAATAAATCAATTGCACAAAGGATGTAAGTACATGTACTAAGCTGCAGCAGCTCCAAAAGTACCTAAGCCAGAGGCACAGAAACAAATTCAAATTTGTCAACCAAATCATCATCCCATCTGCTTCACAATGCTGGCATAACCGACGATGTTTCTTCTCCGGATGCACCTCCCGAAAATTCCATATGGCCACTTATGTGAAATGGTGCTCGAAAGCATGCAAACAGGAGGCCTTATTATTCAGACTCTCAGAAGAGGGGTTCTTTCCGCACTGGTCACCAAATTCTTATCTTGTTAAAGCATTTGGAGGGAACACCTTCCGAATGAATTCCAAGAAGCGATGGGAATAGAACGTAGGGTCCACGGCAGATATGGACAAGGAATCAAACTGAAGAGATTTGTATGCATGTTCAATCTTCTTTCCCATGCTGTAGTCTTGCAATATATCAATGATCCCAAGATATAGCACAACATCATAAACTTCAGGAAATATCTGCTCCTCCCCAGGAACCTGCTCTGCCCTTGCTGGCATGTTCACACCCAGCTGGATTTGGAGTCTGCATTGTGAAGACAAAAAAGGATGAAGTAAATTTGTTCAAAGGCCGCAAGGGTGCATACAGTATTATAAATTTCGTGGGCATTAAGAATGCCTTTAGTTGTCATTTTCACTTCAGATGCATAGCTTCTCAAAAGAAGACTAAACAGATTCTTTGCATGGGGTTTATAAAAAAGCTCCATAGCATCTGAGGCAGCTCTGAAGGGTATGAAAATGGCCCTTGAGGCCTTTCAAGGACAATACAAGCATTCTAGTGCAGCAGATCATACCTTGCTGTTCCAGGTAAAAGGAGATCCACTTCCTCATAACCAGCAGATGATGCTCTCAGTCGGCTACCTCTGACATGTGGACCCACAACAACGCTATCATCATCTGTTCCACGAGGGATTAAAACAAGGCCTTGTGGGTAATTGGAGATTTCGTCCTCCAGAGTCTCTGTCATTGAAACACCAAAAGCAAATCTTTTGTATGTTAGTCCCTAATCATAAGGAAAAAGCAAACTCTTCAACCCGAAAAAAAAAAAAAAAAAAAAAAGCGAACTCTGTATATCATAGAGAAACAGAAGATGACAACTAAATTGTGCATTAAGTACAACATTGACCTTCCTCTGCGAGTATTTCTAATCCATCAGCTGTTGTGCTTCTATTGTAGGTCGTGAAAGACCGCAGATGTTGGGGGGCTCTATAATGCACTCCCATGAGAAGGCTGTAATCCATAATGTGCTGTGCCTCCAGAAATTTACTGTCAATCTCAATCTGACTGCATAATAGAAAAAATTAAAACCTAATGTTAGAGAATCATACATGTTAAGCAGGCCAAAAATGACCGTAATGAAACTAAGAGGGCATGGTGCGACCACATAATAGTGTTACAAGAAAAACTAAGTACCGAATTTGGCACTTAGAATCAACTTGACTAAATCTTTCGCAGCCAACACAAACAAGAATAAAAAAACCTACAGATATTTTTTATTGATAAATTCTTAGGTTATATGTTTTCTTAAACTTAAAAATAACCAATTGACCAAAAATAACCAGAGGTCTACTATATTATACAAACTCATTTCTACACCTATGGTAGGAACTACAAATCAGAGGGAAACAAAAAATGACAACACACATCTGGAATTATCACTTACTTCAACAAAGCCTCTCGCCAAGAAGGTTCCAAATAAAAGGAGTAGTTTAAATCCAAGTCCTTTAGTGTTGTGTTTTCGTCAATTTCAATCTTATCTGCAGAACGACCAAGGGATGAACCTTTCAAATCAAATCGTCGATGTATTCTTAACTCTGTGCAGAACATGTTTCCCATCACTACAAAGCGGAACTGCAAAGCATATATTATCTAGGAATATCAGCCTTTGAAGTACAATAACAATTCAAATTCATAGAGAAGGTTTCATCACAAATACGAACGAGGCAAATCATTATACAATTGGCTCTTAGACAAGGCGATTCAGGCTCATAGAACCTCAAATGATATTTTTATTGGAATGTAAATTAAAAGCAGCTATGGCATCAAAAACATGGAAACACGTTTCTAGCATGGCAGCTCATAACAATCTAAAGGCATTGTTCCCGTTACCTTTTGACCACTCGAAGGTTTAATCCTATGAAGACCAAAGAATTTTGTGATGAGCGTGTTCTCATATGACCTTACGTGATGATGATAACTTGGAAGCATCCGTAGAAGAACCTACACATCAGAACACCGGTTACCATACCAGACCTCCAGATGATTAAAGAAAAATTGCAGAACTTCAATTATAGCACCTGTATCATAATTCTGCTAATACATTACCTTATTGACAAAGCATACACAAATGTAATGTATGCGGAGCATAATGTTGTTACAGAAAAGATAAGCACACTAAAGTACATAACAGACATTTATGAAATCACAGCTCTACTAATTGCTAAAGCTGGTCCTCCAAGCACAGACATAAGATTTATCAAGAACCTTGGGTGGAGGAAAGAAGAGCCAACTTATTTGAAAATAAAAACCAAAAACAGCAGGTTCATCACGCACCAAGAAATTCCTAAGACAGTTGTAATTAAGCAAGGACATATCCGCTCATTCTAAAACAAGTAAATTTCTATCAAACGTCCAGTTTTCACTTTATAGCTTTTGTTTACCAATTCTAACACAGAACAAAATCATGAAAATGTATAATAAAGAATTTAAGGCTCTTCGACTTTCAGGATTCATGGAAATAAAGTTCTTTGCTTATGCAGGTAAACCTCAAAGGAAGCAGTTAACTGGTTCTAGTATGAATTTATAATTTCATACAGAAATGTTACACAAGGAGACAAAAGAAAACCTCATGAGCATTTAGTAATTTATGTACATCAACAGCAAATGCAGATGCACGAGTCCCGACAGTGATACAAACCTTAACTTCAGATTTCCGGAGTGTCTTAATCATGAAACGATCATCTTGAGATAGGAAAAACACACTACCACTTTTTCCAGGAGAAGAAAGTTCTCTGAGAGCATCATTTCCACAAATAGACATCATGTAATCAGCAGCATCAATCTTGAACATCTCCCTTAAATTCCTGCAACAATTTTAATAAAAAGGCATGATCATTGCATTGTCCAGATAAAGTAATAGGAAATTATAGGCAGCAGAGTATCTTCAAAACAGCATGAAAACATTATAGCAGTATAAAATACTCCCATCCACACACACACACAAATGATTCCGCAGATGAGTACACAACTTAATTTTCCAGGGTAACGTCTTGGTCAAGTTGTGTATATATGTATGGTCTTAGTCAAGCTGTGTATGTGCATGTGTGTGTGTTGGCTGGATCTGAGGGGGGCATTTGCACTTGAAGTATTCTGTATATACGTATATGTAAACAATCAGAAGGTATTTCTTTTCTTTTTCACCTTTCATAAGAAAAGTGGCTCATGGTTATAATCCCAAAAAAACTGACAGCATGTCAATTGTAAGAAGCAAATTACAAAATTATAGTTGGTCCTTCATGATACAAAAGAAAATATCCATATTACAGTAAACGCATCAAACAAACACATAGGCTACAATACAAAGTTCAAGACATGAAAACTAACCTGAAGACCATTGGGCAATAGTCTTTCCACCTAAAATCTACCGATTGATGAGGTGGTGTCAATTGAGAGCCGTCTTTAGGAAAATTCATCCAAAAACTTGCCCGAGGGCCAAAATCTGATGCCCGGACTTCTCTCCTTTGTATAGGTGTAATCTTCCCAACAGTATACCTGGCCACATTTTAATCCACATTCAGCATTCAGTTCCAGCAGACAAAATATACAATGCACATGAGGTAGGAGTAATGAGCATCAGTGGTTATCATTGGACTATGTATTCTCCATTGTTTACAGAGAATATCATAGTCTCAAAATTCCACAAACAATATCTTAAGTGTCTGGTGGTAAGAACTTCAAAGGTATATGTGAGAAGCAAATCCTTTTTAACCTTACAGGAGAAACCTGTTAAGATTCTCAAACCACTCTCATGGAGACATAAAACTTATTTGTATCTTTTTTTTTCTTTCCGTTTTCTTTTCTTTTCTTCTTTCCCCACAATGAGATCATGCTTGTCCTGAATCCAGCAGAAAAAAGGTTGCTGATGCCAGAAGGGACGAATTAATCAAGCAATATAATCTAATAAAAACCGTGCATTATATGCAAATTTAAATGAAGACAAAATAATATAAGTAATCTAAAGTATAAAAATCAAAGATAAAGAAATCTAAGGGAGTTAAGGAATTTTAGAAAAGTGAATGCACCTTATACCAAGCTGCAAACTGAGCATTAGATCATAGCTCCTATGACCTTTAATGATTGCTTCACCAGGTCTCTTCACCACTTTTGCTAGTTTCTTTTGTCGCCGTTTTGCCCTTCTAGATGATGACGTAAAGCTATTATTCAATACTAACTCGCTGATTAAGACACCTTGCATGTATTCTCGTTCCAAGATTGGAATCCCTGTCCCAGCATCTTTTTCTCCACCCTCTAATGAATCATGTCCAATCACTTTCTCAAAAGATACCTCAAGGCTCCAACGCCTTTCCAAGGAAACATTTCTATGAGACGGCTCCAAATTTAACAGATTTCTGTTAGAGAGTTTATCAGCAGAAACACGATGAGATCCCTGGCTCTCTCCAATCTTTGAATTTCCCATATCCACTGAAGTAGCATGATGGATATGTGCATTGTTCTGTTTTCTTAAATCCGGTAAGAGCCCTCGTTTCCTCAAAGCATTTAGGTAAAGTTCTTCTACTGCTGGAAGTCTGCTGCCTTTTGGATAAAATGACCCTTTACCATCCTTTAAACCCCGGGTCCAAGTTCCAACATAGAAGCCTCCATCACTCCATGTGTAGACTCCAAATCCATGCATCATTCCATTCAACCAGCTTCCTTCAAATGAGTCTCCATTTGTCCAAGTGAGAGTTCCTTTCCCTGACATCTTCCCTCCTTTCATATTTCCTAGATAAACATTACCATTTACCCATGTATACTTTCCAGGCCCTTCGGGCATTCCCTGGATCCAAGAGCCTTCAAAGGCATCTCCATTAGGATAAACTTGATACCCCAGACCATGTTTGAGATTCAACCGCCATCGCCCCTTATATGTCATCTTATCTGATCCAATGTAAATCCCAGTACCATGCATATATCCACCTGAAAATTCTCCCTCATAAATGGCACCTGAAGGCCAAATAATTTTTCCACTCCCATGTCTCATCCCCCGTCTCCACTCACCCTCGTATATGCAGCCATCTGACCAGGCATACCTTCCCCTACCCTCGGGGATGTTGCCAAGCACCGGCCCTGAATAGGATTCCTTATTTGGAAGTAATAGCTCCCTGACTCTAAAGGCAGCAATTTCAGAAGTATGAGCAACTTCGCCATTATTTAATATGGATTCTCTGTCTTCTTTGGAAATGGCATCAAGTGATTTTGTTCTCTCTGCATAAGAGCATGCTTCTCCCGCGCTATCGTCAATGGCCGCAGGGCCAGACATGCATAATGCCCAAAAGATTTTCTTACACAATTACAGGCACTCCAAAATTGTCATAGGCCTATGACGATATAGGATTCTGTAAAAAGTCACATGAGTGAGTGAAAATATAACAGGAAACTCCTTGTCCTCTGATTTATTAAGAGCAAAGAGATTATAGACTCCCTACGAAATGCAGTTCTCAAGTGCACAAGATGGCTTTTTGGAGCAAAGATCGAACTCAAACTATAAAGGCATGAAAAAAAAATATAAGAAAAAGTGGGAATCCTATTGATTCCGTTAAAATCAAATAATTACAGTATGACCACCATAGACTTATAATGGGAAAAATAAGAGCATGAGCACAGACACAGATGCACTACAGTTACACCAGAACGCCCTCTATATTGTGCCAAAACTGCTTCAGCAAGAACAAAAGATTGGCTCCAATACAACAACAGGTTCATCCCCAAGAAAAATATGACCAGAAGAGATGAAATTTCAACCAGCTAAGGCAAAGAAAAGCAGGGCACACATGGATTTTTAAAATATCCAACTCTTACAGAACCAGCAATATTTTGCACAATATCTCATAAAACAACAGAACAGAAAATGCTTAATGATTTTTCAGAGATGCAGTCACCGAAAACCTACAAGTCCTTCACATGATTAATTTTGGTATTGCAGCTACAATTTCTCATAGTGCCAAACTCATTTAGATTCTTTATTTTCTGTCTTTTTTTCTTCTTAGAAAGTGCCTCTGAAAACAAATTAAAATCAAAGAGATATCTGAAAGAGCATACATTTATATCCTCCATTCATTTTCCCAAAAACGAAAGCGCATCCAGAGAACCAATATGCTCTGCAGCCAGTTACAGGGTCTTCAGCTTTCTTGTTCAGAAAAAGCTTACGCTAACTTTTCAGTTGACTTGACTTTCTTCCCCTCTGATTCCCAAAAGAAGGAAACTTGAGCTGATTTCAGCTCCAAAATCCAAAACCCAAAAGCCACTCAAGTCTCAAACCAAAAGCAATTCCACTAATAAGACAAACTTAACCAAAAGCAAATAAAGACTTAAACTTGTTTGAGGAGCAGAAAGAGAAATAGCAGCTATATAAAAGACTACCTGGGAAAACGAAAGAAGCTCCAGCTACACAAGAGTAGGTGTTAAGCAGCTGAACATGAGCGGTGGCTTTTGGACTTTGAAGCTCTCTCTCTCTCTCTCTGCCTTCGCTTTTAGATGGTGACCAAATGTTTGCGAATCCCAAAGCCAAAACCCCCGAAGCAGTAGCCAATAGCCAGAGACGCAGTCGACCAATATTTAAATACGCAAAAACGGAAATTTAACGCAAATATCGTCTCGCTTTTATTACGACCGTTTCTTGAAATGACGATAATGCCCATGTTATACGTTGGTTTTTCTATTCATAGTTGCATATCTAGTTGTGCTTGTACACCACATACCTAATTTGATATCAGAGAAAACAAAAACCTTTGAACTTCATCCACTTTTTTCAGGTGTTCTCCACTATCATTTTAATTTTTATGCTTATTTTCGGCTGATTTAGTAATGAGTTTCTCTCTTTTAATATTTTCGATGCATTTAAAAGCAATTAATATTACATTTTTAATGTTTTCTCACATGTTGTTTACAGGTAGTTAACTAAATATGTGATTAACAAATTAAGTAGAATCGTATCTTAAAATATGTGGCCAACGGGGTCTAGCCCAATGAAGAATGATATTGACTTGCAAATCATGTATTGGGTTCGAACCCCATGACACTTTGGTAAATGTGTGTGTGAGAAACCCTCATTCTCATTGTAGTTTAGACTATTGTTTATATTCAAAATAATATATATATCGTTTAAGTCTTAAACCCGTTTTATAAATAAGATACATTGATAGCATGTAAATGATAAAAATTAAAATAAAACCTTAGATTTTAAGCTAGTGACCCCCTCTTCAATGTATAATGCGTGATTAGTAATAAGTTTATAACTAAATAAAAAAAAGGCTCTAATAATATGCAAGTTTCGAATACTTTTATAATTCTTATGCTTATATTTTATATTTTGTCCTTCCCAAACTTAATTTTTTAGTTCGAACCCTGCATACAAAATTGTGTGAGAATGAAATATTATTTTTTAAAGGATATTATCGATAATATTTAATATAAAACCTTAACAGAATTTACGCAAAACAAAAAGCCTATTTAGAAAAGTCTGATGTATGATATAAAAATAAATAAAAAATTTGTTTGCTATGCTCTAGTTAGAAAACGATCGGTTACGGTTAGGTAGGGTGCCTCTTTCCAAAATCCAATTGGTGCTCAAGCTTAAAAATCTGATTACCGACTTACCATATTTAGGAATCTTAATCCTATACTTAATCGTATTGTTAAATTAAACGTTGCTAACAGATACCTGTGGCTCACGTATGTATGAAGCCCCATGTTTCTGAACCCTATTATGGTTTTGACCTCATCGCGCTGTTTATAGAGGGATGGCCTTGGCCCACCTATCCAAAAGACGTTCATCTTTTAGGTGACATTGCAGTGTGATTAGGTACCTAACTTTGGTATTGCATGTTCATTTTCAAAATCTCAATTTCAATGGCTTTTTTTCATCTACTTTTGATCAATATGGTGTTATCCTTTTTTTTTCACATCAACTTTTGAACTACGACACGAAAAAGTTAACATGCGGCATTGGCCAATTGACCTAACTATAGGATACAAAAACGCTAATATGCGGTATTTGCCAATTGACCTAACTCTATACGACAATATGGTGTTAGGTAATGATGTATAGTAGTATAACTTTGTTTATACAGTTAGTGAGCCCTTGGAGTTATTTCCTTATGATTGTTTGGAGTATGCGTGTCCTGTTATCATCCCTGGTTGGATTAGTATAATCTAGATTTTGCAGTTGTATTAAAATATTAAAGAAGATGAATTAAGATAATATTGGTTAATGACATTATTAAACAATATATTTCAGATGGGTTAGGGAGGCATGATTATTCAATGATAAGCAAGCTTCGTTCTTAATTTATTACTCATGTCCCATGGATTAAATAACATTTTGGAAGGATATTAGCAGAATAAATAATAAGTAATAAATTTTGGAAGAAGTATGGAATGGACAGAATGGTGTACTGAAATGAAAGAGCCAATCATGGCAGAACATAACACACACATGGTGAACTTTAAAAAAAGATATCAAGATCAACAAGGAAGAGATAAGATAAGGAAACAATATTTAACATAGATCTTAGGAAAAGTGATCAATTTGATCTTTTATAGCTTTTGTATTTTTTCAATTAGTCGTTTTAGTAGTAAGTTTTTCAATTACGTCCTCATAGATTTCGTTTTATAATTAAATTATAAATTAAAGAATTGAACACGTCCCTGTTAGAGTCTTTTTGAAAATAAATAGAGTATAGCGAATTCGTATATGGATAAATAGCATATTAACACATCATTTCGTGAACAAAACTTTAGTGAAGAAACTTGGTGCGTGTAGTATTATTTTTTCGACATAAAAACACTGACGGATGTGACCGGCCTGAAAACAAATGTGACCATACAAAGTTGGACGTACGATGATTTGAAGCATTTGTTTTGAGGAAACTTTAATTTCTCATCACCAAAGAAATATCATTGTCGGCATATCAGATATTAATTTGTACATTTTGTTTGGTACACAGAATAACAAATCCATTCCAAAACTAGCAGTCTGGTCCGGTGAGTTCTTACCTTGACCCGCCTGATAAATATAAAATGTGTACTAAATAATTATATTTTAGCACCTTCCCTTGGCCGACCAACCTTTTCTGTGACCTCACCTCAACTACGACAGTATGTAATTAATTATAGACGACGATTCATTTTTGTTCTGTCTTTGTGAAATCATAAGTGGTTTTCGTTTTGTTTTTTTTTTTTTTTTTTTGTTTTTTAAAAAAGGAGCTTTCGTTTGTAGGTAAACAATCATCTCAAGCTCTTGTACGAAACCTCTAGGGTTTTCTGGTATTTTTAATTTGGATTAAAAAAAATAACTCTTAATCAAGGATTAAAGAATCGTCGATAAGATGAAATTGACAAAAGAAAAAAAATATATATGATGTTTAAATATACAAATGGTTTTTCATACATAATTTTGTCATTTATTTGTTGTTTAGTTGATGTTTATAATAGCGTCTTTGAAATAAACATCTTTCATCTGATTAGATGATTTCAGAAGAGTTTATAATAGCGTCTCTGAAAAAAAATGATTCTAATTCGAATTCACTTAACAATATAAGCATATTTTCGTAAAAAACACAATTACATATCACTAGAGAAAGTAATGAAAAACATAAAATTTGTTCTCACCAAAAATTCCTATAAAAACTATCGTTTTGAAGCAGCCACTTATTTTGGAATGATGAGGGTAGATTGTGGAGATATCTCTATCAGGTAGGTGGCCCCTATAGCAGAGGCACATGGGAATATGAAGAAGTTGGTCGGTAACTGGTGACTAAGACAACTAAGAAGCATATGGGACCAATATAACCCACAAAGCTATTTATGATTTTCAAAACAAAAAATCTCGTATATTTTATATCAAAATAGAAAGAGATAGATATGCATATGCAATAGCTAATATATTGATACATATATACAAATTTATAGGTGGTGGGTGAGGGCTCGTACAGGATAACTTCTCTCGATAATCGCTTAAAGTCACTTAAAAATAATTATATATGAAAAAATACGTGAGAGCTACTACTCCCATAAATAATTATGATCATCGTAAGATGACTTTCAAATGTACGTGTCTTGAATCAGCAAGTTGGTATGCAACAAAACAATTGTCACTTTCGAATTTTCCAACTTTCATTTCCAACTTCATAGATCATCATCGATCACGATCTCATTGTTTGATGGCGGCAACCGACCATTTCCACCGTCGATTATAATTTTTTATTTTATGAATTCCAACTCCAATAAAAATAATAATTTGTGGCCTGTATGTATGTGTATACGCACCTCTCTAACTCTGCATGCGGCATATGATTTTGGTTCTACACGTTCTTGTTAATTTTCTACATTTTTCTTTTTCTATGGAAGGATTTCTCTGTCGTCGGCCCACATATAGTGATAATTAATTATTTTCAAATTAATAATAAGTGTTGCCTTTCACTTTCTTTCTCACATAATTAGTTTTTCTTTTTTCAATTTCGTTTTGGACACATTCTCTTACATCACATTAATTCACCGTCTAAAAATATCATAGACATAAACAACAAAAAACTAGAGATATCGTCGGTCCATATGTAGTTATATATATGCATGCATTTTGTTCTATATGGTTGTATGTAATGTACTAGGTACCTTATTATATTAATTTTGTACCACAAATTAATGTTTTTTTACTATTGATCAAATTAATATTGACCCAACTAACAAGGTTTGCCTTTATACCTTTCTCATTCAAGTAACCTTCTCTTTCTTTTAATTATTTCACGCTAGCTACTACTTTTTTCACAATTTATTTTATGGATACTAATTGCCTCTTTCTTGCAAATTGCGGTTTGAAAACTATGCAAAAATATTTTATTAAAAACACAAAAAAAAAACTAATGCATGTCATGCTAACAATTGACAGATTTGTAGGAGTTCTTATGTGTATACGCACCTCTCTAACTCTGCATGCGGCATATGATTTTGGTTCTACACGTTCTTGTTAATTTTCTACATTTTTCTTTTTCTATGGAAGGATTTCTCTGTCGTCGGCCCACATATAGTGATAATTAATTATTTTCAAATTAATAATAAGTGTTGCCTTTCACTTTCTTTCTCACATAATTAGTTTTTCTTTTTTCAATTTCGTTTTGGACACATTCTCTTACATCACATTAATTCACCGTCTAAAAATATCATAGACATAAACAACAAAAAACTAGAGATATCGTCGGTCCATATGTAGTTATATATATGCATGCATTTTGTTCTATATGGTTGTATGTAATGTACTAGGTACCTTATTATATTAATTTTGTACCACAAATTAATGTTTTTTTACTATTGATCAAATTAATATTGACCCAACTAACAAGGTTTGCCTTTATACCTTTCTCATTCAAGTAACCTTCTCTTTCTTTTAATTATTTCACGCTAGCTACTACTTTTTTCACAGTTTATTTTATGGATACTGATTGCCTCTTTCTTGCAAATTGCGGTTTGAAAACTATGCAAAAATATTTTATTAAAAACACAAAAAGAAAACTAATGCATGTCATACTAACAATTGACAGATTTGTAGGAGTTCTTACTTATAAGAGAAGGAGGGAAATATTTTCCTTATTTTATTTCTTTTTAACGTAAGCTACATTATACAAGGTGTGAGTTTGATTGGTTGGCTAACCAAAATAGATCGAATATACTATTAATGGCTTAATTAACTATGAAGTTAATGATTAGATATTCGTCATTTTCTCACACAAAACAAAGGGAACGGGAGCTTAAGAAAGTAAAAAGACAAAATAAAAAGAAAAAAACAAAAGTTCCTCCTCTTTGTTATTTTTTGTCACCATTTTATTTATAGTAAAACTAAGCTGACTATGTGACAATAATATGGATAGTATACTAATAATAATTTTGTTTAAGTTTTTAAACAAGCTCTTCTGGAACAATGTGAATATACCTCTGTCATACAATTTTAAGTTTTTATAATTTTTATCCAGCTGAAAAAAAAAAAAATTATATTAATGTGTCTATCTCCATTCTTATTTAACAATCGAATCTAAGCCTATTAGCAATTCTTGTCGGTATTTGATTCTCAAGAGTTGTCGGCTGTGTCTTTCACTAGAAGCTAAGGGCATAGTATAGTTGCATGGGAGTTGAAAGGATTGAAGCTCTTCTTCCCAATTTTTCTTTTTTCATTAATTAAAAGGATTGATTCACTCAACTATTTACCCAGTTGTACTTTTCTCACATTCTTAAGTTATTAGATATTGCTCCCATCATATAACTCTGAAATTAAGCGAGTTTGAACGAGAGTAATTATAAGGCAAGGGTGGTGTTGCGTACAATGCAGGCTAGGTGCTTGCCCAGCCCAAATTTTTTCAAAAAAAAAAAGAGAGGACTTACATGAGTTATAACCCTAGCCCAAAATTTAAAAAATTAAAAGCAAACTCTACATATATTCTGCCCATCCAAATGGTTCATATCTTCTCTCTCCTTCTCTTTTGGTTATTAAACTTCTTGTTTCTCTCTCTTTGTTATATGACATCAGCAATTTGTTTCTTCCTTCTTTTTTGGGGGTCAAATTCTCCCTCTATTGGCTACATCTTCTATTATCTTAAGTGGGCAACTTGGCAACATATTCACATATCTTTTTGTCAACAAGTATTATTCTCATTCTCTCCTTTGCTATATATCTTTAATTTAAAATTGAGTATTCTGGGGTTTAATTAGGGATGAATTATAAATTTGATATTTTATTGAAACTAATTAGGGTTTTGATTAGGGATGAATTATTCTAGGGCTTTGATTTGGGATTTTTTTTTAATTGAGTATTTTAGAGTTTAACTAGGGATGAATTATAATGTAAGTTTTCATGTATGTAAGTTTCTTAATGAAAATCACCCGTACCATTAAGTTTTTGTGTCTTTTTTTTTTTTTTTGGGCAAGGGAACTCTATTCATTAATAGTGGGAAACATTACAAAATGAGGAAAGCTCAATCCAAATGTAGCCCAACACCAACAAATAAAGAAGGCCCAAAGATACAAAACCAAATAAACAACAAAAGCCCATAAAACATTAAACAACAAAACCCTAGATCTAGAACACAGGAGCAGCCGCACCACATAGCAAGTCAACAACACCACCAGAGCAGATCCACCACCTTCGAGTAATCGATACCAAGGGGTATCAAAGAGGCCAACGGAAGATGGGGATGAGCAGGACACCCGTGTGGAAGCACTCCCATAATCCAAGAGTCAAGTGCAGTATGCATTTTAATCGTAGCCATGGACCACCACACACCATCGAGGAAGAACAACGGAAGTGGCGGACGCAGAACCGAGGAGCAGGGGCGGACGCATGTTGGGACAAGAGGGGTCGGGCGACCCCTTGGAAGGCTGGAAAGTTGGCAAGGGACTCCATGAACGCCCCCTTGGATAGCTGCTGGACGACCCCTTGTATGCACACCAAGTGCTCGATGAAAGTGCCAGGCCATTGCTTCCTCTGTTGCGTTGCACGTCTTTTTTTTATTTTATTTTATAAATTTTTATACGAGCGTTGCCAAACAATGTCGTTTGGTCCAAGGCTCAGTCAAATTTTTTTTAATTGACTTGGCCTCAAAACGACGTTGTTTTGGGCCAAGTTTTTTTTTTAAAAAAAAAAAAAAACATAGCATCACTTACCCACCCGACTCTGCACAGCACCTCCAAACCCTTCAGTCCCAATTTCACAGCTCTTGCCACCCTCTCAAACCCTAACCTCCCAACCTCCGACAACCTCCATCAACTCTTCGCCGATGGCCTAGTGCCGATCACCACCACCTTGTGCCGCCGTCCGCCGCCCTTTTTTTCAACTACAAGTAAGCATGACAAAATTTATATTAATAAATTTATAGTGATAATATATATTGTTGATATTGGTTTTTTTTTCTTTATGTAATGAAATTTATGGATATGAATCATATTGATGGATAATGTAGATTGATTGAGTTTATGCTTGATTGATAATATGAATTGATTGAGTATATTGAATATTGATTGATATTTGATATGATAATTTGGTATATATTGAATATTTATTGATATAGGTTTAGGGGGTAATATTGATGGATAATAGATTGATTGAGTTTATGCTTGATTGAGTATATTGAATATTGATTGATATTTGATATGATAATTTGGTATATTGAATATTGATTGATATGGGTTTAGGGGGTATATTGAATATTGAGAGTGGGTTATTGACATTTTCATATTCATATGATAATTTGGATAAAAATTAATGATTGATTGAATTAATTGATTTGTAGATTTATGGAATGATTCTATAAAAGAAAATTATCTACAGATAGTCCTTCTCCGTCTAATCCGGGTAGTTCAAATACAAGACCAATTGAAGTAAATGAGATATTAGCTAATCTTCAGGCAGACTTGTCGTGGACAATTGTAATGTGTATTATTGGTTTTGTTATGAATTATGAATGGAAGTACTATTTTTCTATCTTTTTAGCATTATTTTCTTTGTAGAAAAATTTCGGAACTTTTACACTAAGCCCCATTGGCCACAAAATCCTGGATCCGCCACTGCCGAGGAGCAAAGAGTGGTGGTTGAGAACTGGCGACCAGACGAAGTCACTGGCCATGGTGGGCGACATCACAATAGAGAAAAGATGATGAGAGTGTATATGTAAGAAGTGGAGGGTGAAAAGTGAAAGTGGTTGGGGAAGAAAGGAGAGGGAGAGATGGAAGATAGAGGGTCTCACATGGTGGGCTTAACTTAGGAAAAAACAGAAAAAAGCTAAAGAAAACTGAGGTGGAGGCAAGGAGCCCTGGATCTAAGACATAGCTAAGGGGAAAAACATCCATTTCGGGTGGGGAGAAGCCAGGGACTCTCAAAATGAAGGTAGAGGAGGAGAGCTCTCGGTTTAGCAACCGTACTGTCAAGTTTAATATGTAAGTTTTGCCTAGCTAGCTTTTGAATCCTGGAACCGCTATGAATGACCTCCTGAAAAATTATCGTGTTGTATTAAAGAAAAAAAAAAGTCTTTAATTATTGCATGCTTAGTATCTATCATTTTTAAGACAGTAAAGAAACATATGATATTTATCAAAATGATGAATTTCTCCTATATTACTGCTAAAATATGAATATTTGGGATTGAATATGTTAGGTTCTTATTTTATTATTCTCCATAAGGAGGTATATATAAGAGTTTACATGAGTGCTTTACAAGGAATTAGACACAGTAAAGGATTAGGAAAGTATCTTCTAATTATACAATGATTTGACAACTATATAAAATAGGAAAGTAAATCCCTTAATTAACAAAGGAAATAAATCTATAAAATAGGAAAGTAAATGCCTTAATTAATCAAGGAAATAAATCGCCTTGATTAATTAGGAGACTCACTTCAACAATTACATGCCAATTAAACTCAACTGAAAGATCTACAGATTGGTGAGCTCATGGTGAGAATAATATTAAAATCACAGACAAAAGCTAGTGGAGATAATTTACTGACACCATTTAATGCGATAATATTATTCAAAAAGAGAATGGCCGCTAGATTCAGGTAAATTAAATTAATGAATAAAAAATGCTGTTGACATTTCATTCTGTCAATTTCTGATTTTCTATTCCTTCCATTTTTTCTGGAGAATATGATATCTGCAATGCGGCAACTTAAGGAGATTGGGATTGGCCCGAGCCCATTTGAGTGGAGAAGCTATTCACAAACTTCAACTATGTATATAAAAGATGATTAAGACGCTCCATCTTCCATAAATTATTATCTTCATTTGGTCTGAATCTTCCATAAAGTAAATTAGTCATAATTAAATAATTTAAACTACGCGGAGCGGCAGAGGGGGATTTGAACTCGGGTGCAAAGTTGGTAGTGATTAATTACTACTTTTGATACGCATGAGATGTGAACAAAATTTGATAACAGACCAACTAGGGTTTCCAGTATCTTGATGCACAGAGACATGATTTAAGAAAGATGGGTTTCCTTGCAAATGGGTATATATTTTGAATCGTTCTAATCATCTATAATTTGGATTATATGACCATTGAGAAGTCTACAGCACCCTTTGTGGTGGAGTATCCAAGTGGGTTTTGCTTTTTATTAATTATCATTATTATTTATATCACAGTCGTCGATTCACCAGAGAGACTTGGTGTATGTATTAGCGTATGGACCAATCTCAGACTTTTGACAGCTTCCCTCTTTTTCTTTGCCTACGAGACTACTTATCCCAATAATTTTGAGTAAAACAAAAATCAATTAACCATGACTTAGAAAAGAAAAACCTTTATATTTGTTAATTAGTAACCATGTCCGCCGCCCCTATAAGCGGAGGACATATAATCTTCAAATGTTAAAAGCATTTAACCTTGCACCCGAATCATGTGCTCGATTCCCCTACCTAGTATTATTTGTATTGAATGAAGAAAAAAAAAATTATGCTACTAATATCTTGGGCTCAAAATATGGGCCTTGGCTTGCCCACAAGTCAAAAGGCCAACAATATAAAATAAAATTTAAAGTATAGGCCCAACTTGGCAGCTTGGTGCTTAAACCCTTAAACCCCTTCGGCATCAAACAAACTATCAGAGTCTCGTAGACGTTACCGCCACAGCAGCAGAGCAAGGCAAAGCGAAACGCAGCCATGGTGAAGTCGTACCTTCGGTACGAGCAGGCGGCGGTCTTTGGCGTCATCGTCTCCGTCGATTCGAACATCACCTACGACAGCTCCGGAAAGCACCTTCTCGCTCCGGCTCTGGAAAAGGTCGGCGTGTGGCACGTACGACAAGGCGTTTGCACTAAAACCCTAATCCCTGCTGTTCCCACTAAAGGGCACTCTCTCTCCGTCACCTCTATCGCGTCCTCGCATACTTCTCTGGTAAATTTACGCTTTTGAATCTTCTTCTTATTACTTCTGCGTGTGTGTGTGTGTGTGTTTTTTTTTATAAATTTTTTTTAATTTTGCAATTTGTTGGTTGCTGAGAAATGGCAACTAACAGAAGTTCGTTTTTTGTGTGGATGTAATTAATTCTGAAACTTTAAGTAATTGGATTCAATGAGCTTGAGTTGGACATTTTTGGGGAAATTCTGACACTCGGTTTGGTTGCTGAGAAAGCTGAGTTAAAAAAAAAATGCTCAATGTCCTTCAAATGTTTAGTAAGGGTTTTTTAAATTAATCACAAGAGTGAAATTTTTTTAAGAAATTGTAACTCCCAACTTTTGTGGCTTCGCTGAAAATACAGTAAGTTCAGAACTTTTGAACTGAGTTGCTATGTGCAGTAAGCTGATTTGTATGGATATATAGTTCAATTTGGTCAAAATGATGAGAATCTAATATTTAGAAAGTAAATTCTATGTTTCTCTATGAAATGCTTTGTTTATGGGATGGTAACAAGGAAGTAAAAACTAGTTGTCCCTAAAAAAGGGAGATTGGTTTGATAATTTAGATATGGTTTAAGGATTTCTTATCGACAATTTTATCCATTGGCTGGTGTGTGAGGTAATGTAACTTGTTTTGATTTCAGGTAGCTAGTGGGTATGCTGATGGTAGTATAAGAATTTGGGATTCTGACAAAGGAACCTGCGAGACAACATTGAATGGACATAAAGGAGCTGTCACTGCCTTACGGTACAACAAGCTTGGATCTATGCTTGCATCTGGAGGCAAAGATAATGACATTATATTGTGGGATGTAGTTGGTGAGACTGGCCTATATCGCCTTCGTGGGCATCGAGATCAGGTTCATTATCAAAGTTTTCTAAATTAAACTTACAAATTTTGAATTTTTCTGGAATGAGTGCTGAGCTTTGCTTATTGTTCTTAATTATCTCCATTTTCAAGTTTGACACTGAGATTTCGTAATTTATTATGGTTTGTTTCATTCATGTAATGTAGGTCACTGACCTTGTCTTCTTGGATTCTGATAAAAAACTCGTCAGTTCATCGAAAGATAAATTTTTGAGGGTGTGGGATCTTGAAACCCAGCATTGCATGCAGACAATTAGTGGCCATCATAGTGAAGTATGGTCCATAGACAGCGATCCAGAAGAAAGATATTTGGTCACTGGGTCAGCGGATCCAGAACTGAGGTTTTACACCATTAAGCATGACATGGAAGATGGCCAATCCATTTCTAATGTGAGCGGAACTGAAATTGTGAACGGTGGTGATCCACCCACCCAAAATAAATGGGAAGTTTTGAAGCTGTTTGGTGAAGTTCGGCGGCAAAGCAAGGATAGAGTTGCAACTGTGAGATTCAACAAGTCTGGAAATTTGCTGGCCTGCCAAGTGGCAGGAAAGACAGTAGATGTATTCCACGTACTGGATGAGGCTGAATCAAAGCGTAAGGCAAAACGTAGGCTTCACCGGAAGAAAGAGAAAAAATCAGCAAAAGGGGCACCTGAGGTGATGGAAAATGGAGACACAAATCGTGGAGCTGGAGAAGATGGAAATAGTCTTGTGGTTACAGTTCCTGATGTCTTTAAGCTTCTTCAAACTATTCGAGCTAGCAAAAAGATATGTTCTATCTCTTTCTGTCCAAACACTCCAAAGAGTTCGCTAGCTACAATAGCTTTGTCTTTGAACAATAATTTATTGGAATTTTATTCTGTTGAGAGCAACGCAACAACAAAAACACATGCTGTAGAGCTCCAAGGACATCGATCTGATGTCAGAAGTGTAACACTTAGCTCAGACAATTCACTCTTGATGTCAACTAGTCACAATGCAGTAAAAATTTGGAATCCAAGTACTGGTTCCTGCCTTCGAACTATTGATTCCGGATACGGCCTGTGTGGTTTTATCTTTCCTAATAGCAAGTATGCACTTGTTGGAACTAAAGGTGGAACAATGGAAATTATTGACATTGGTAGTGGCACTTCCATTGAAGTAGTGGAAGCTCATGGTGGCTCTGTTCGTTCCATTGCAGCCATTCCCAATGAAAATGGTTTTGTGACAGGAAGTGCAGATCATGATGTTAAGTTTTGGGAATATCAATTTAAACAAAAGTCTGCCCAAGTATGTATTTTACACCTTCACCTACTTGGAGTTCTAATCTTGTAGTAGTTTCATTATGGTTTTTTTCTTTTGGATACACTACTTATTTCTGGAGTATGATACTCTCTGGGCTTAGTAACCTGATCTATGCTCAGAAGTGGTGCTGTTTATTTATTTCTAAAAGGAACTTATAATATATTAGGCATGCTTTCTGAAATCCATGAAAAGCTTTGATGATATATGAACTCAAATATGTTCTGCTTCTAGGACTTCTGGATGCTTAAGTCATTTCAACAATTAGGAGAATAAATCCTACCCTTTACCTCAGGACATCTATATTGATACGTTTACATATTTGTATGATCATGCATACATTTGGGTGCAGGCACTAGGGTATAATTGGATATTTGAAGGGGCCATCATTTAAGGTTTTAAGTGTGCGTATATCTAGTGAGTGAATGTTGTCATTTTAATGGCTGTCTTATGTCATAAAATTCCATTCTTGATGTTGATGGCCTCCATTTCCCTCTTTTTTTTTCCTTCTCATAAATGTTACTATGTTTGAAACAGGATTCTAAGCAACTAATGGTGTCAAATGTAAGGACTATGAAGATGAACGATGATGTCCTTGTGGTTGCTGTCAGCCCTGATGCCAAATATGTTTTGGTTGCTCTGTTGGATTGCACAGTGAAGGTCAAATTGACTTAGTCTTATCCATTTTGATTTTTGTTTTGATGGTTTCTTCCTAGGTTGTAAACCAACACATTATTTAGTTTTAAATTTCAACTCTCAGAAATGTTGTACATCTGAATATGTGATATCATTATTTAGTTTCACTTTTGTTAGCATATGTGCTCTGAATCTACGTTCAAACGTAATATCTCTCTTGACATGCATTACATCCTTGATTAACTATGTAAAGATAGAGTGTCAGTGGCATCTGAAACTAACATATTGAGGATAAGGATTAGATTGATTTGACAAACTGATCTTGACATCTTTAAGCTATCTATGATGAAAACTTCTGGTAGGAAATGCTTAGAATTAGCTTTGAACAAATTATAGGGCATGGAGAAAACGTTCTGTGACCTAAAAGTTTATTGTTCCCTTTAATATTATTCTTTTCTCCCTGAAAAATAGCTTCTTCTAGTATTTTAATATCTGCATTACTTAGTGCCTGTTGTTAACTTATGCATTATGTTTTCTATCCTTAGGTTTTCTTTTTGGATTCGCTCAAACTTTTCCTTTCCTTATATGGTCACAAGCTTCCTGTTCTATGTATGGACATTTCATCTGATGGAGATCTGATAGTGACTGGATCTGCTGACAAAAATTTGAAGATTTGGGGTTTAGATTTTGGTGATTGTCATAAATCCATATTCGCTCATGCTGACAGGTGCAGTTTTTGTATAAATGAACATAAGTTTAGATGTGTGAAGTTTTACTAACAATTTTGATGAAATGTTTCCGCAATGCAGTGTCATGGGAGTGCAATTTGTACGAAATACACATTACATGTTTAGTGTTGGGAAAGATCGCCTAGTAAAATACTGGGATGCTGACAAATTTGAGTTGCTTTTAACTCTTGAGGGACACCATGCTGATGTTTGGTGCCTTGCAATTAGTAACCGTGGCGATTTCATTGTCACGGGGTCTCATGACCGATCAATACGTCGTTGGGATCGTACTGAAGAGCCATTTTTTATTGAGGTAATTGCTCCTTGTTGAGAAAAGAAATTAAGTTCTGCCTTCAATTTGTTTTATTAAGTAAAAGTTGATTATGTAGTTTATGTTTTCTAGTGATACTTATGCTTTAGGTTAAAGATGAGACTTCTTTGTAACACGTGTTCTTCCCCTATTAAAATGTTCCATTTGAAATTGCAGGAAGAGAAAGAAAAAAGGATGGAAGAGATGTTTGAGTCTGACCTCGATAATGCGTTTGAGAACAGGTATGCACCCAACGAAGAAATCCCTGAGGAGGGAGCTGTGGCCTTAGCAGGGAAGAAATCAAAAGAAACAATTACCGCGACTGATTCAATTATTGATGCACTAGATATAGCAGAGGTAGAATTGAAGCGAATTGCCGAACATGAGGTATATTTTGTTTTTTGCTCTAAAGTCTCTGTACTAGTTTGATCTCTGGCATGATGTGTATTATCTGTGTATAAATTTACTGGTAGTTCTAACACTATAACATAACCCAACTGTATCTCAATTCAATTGTTTCACCATGCCTATTCAGGAGGAGAAAAGCAGGGGAAAAGTTGCTGAGTTTCAACCAAATATTGTTTTGCTTGGGCTCTCTCCATCTGATTATGTTATTCGCGCAGTTTCAAGTGTCCAGACAAATGATCTGGAGCAGACACTACTGGTATGCTTGTGGTTTTCCTGACATGAAAACTCAATAAAACAAGTGAAATTTACTTATTGCAAGCTCAAATTTTAACAGTTTGACTTGTTTGTTTAGCTGATTTTAGTCAGTCTTCAAATGGAGGTTTTGTCTAGTTTGTTGAATTAATAAATTGGACCTGGCTTTAAAAATCATTGTTAGAATGCATAATCCTTGTCTGTACTTTCCTTTAACATTTCTTTTATTCATGCCACACAATTTGGCTGCGGAGCTCGTACAACTTTATTTATATATTTAAAATTTTGAATCAAAACTGATGGAAATTATCTACCCCAATGGGATGAACTGATTTAAAAGTCACAGTACACCTTTCATTGCCTCAAGCCTATTGAACTTCTCTTTCTGGGATTTTACCCTATATTTGTGTATAGTTATGCATGACCTGTAACTTCCCATTTTCAGTCCCAACGTTAACCGGGCTGTCTAATTTGAACCTCATTTATGTGCAGGCTTTATCATTCTCAGATGCTTTGAAGCTCTTGTCTTACTCGAAGGACTGGATTTTGCATCCTGATAAGGTTGGTGTCTCTGCACTTGTTCAAATACATTGGCATCCCTAGATTTTTATTTGTGGCACATGCTTGTATCTATCTATGCTACACAGTTTTTTCAAGTGTGGTTATTATCTGTCATATCATGTAGTTGCTCCAATGTGTTTTTTAAATTGTTTGCAGGTTGAACTCATCTGCAGAGTTGTTACATTGCTAGTACAGACGCATTATAATCAGTTGCATAGTACACCTGCAGCTAGACCTGTGTTGGGTGCTTTGACAGAGATTCATCCGAGAGTTAAGGTAATTGGACTGCCTGCACATTCTTTCATAGAAATTTTACAAGGTTAATAATGCCTTCACAGAATCAATACTTTTGTGTAGCTAGAATTTTGTGATTAAAGTCTATTTATCTGTTTTCTGTAGAGATGTTATGTCAATCTCTGGTAATATTTTAATGTGGTGGAGAAAATGCAATTGCACACATATTACTCACATCCACGTGCATATTAGTATACATTTTAAAGAAAAAGTACACTAAGTTCCCTTTTCTAGTCTTAATTTAAGGCTTTATTATTCCCTCCTAGTGGTGTGTATGTAGTTTCTACGTAAAACTAAAGAAACTTAAATCTCTGTTAACATCATGAGCATTGAATCTCTGTCAGGAATGCAAAGATATCATTGGTTACAACCTTGCAGCAATGGAGCATATTAAGGTGCGGCATGAATCTTTGGGTATATCTTTTGTCTTTTAAGAAAAATAATTTAACTTATTCCATTTCGTGTTTCAGCAAGTGAAGGCTTCAAAATCAGGTGCATTATTTCAAGATGCAAAATCAAAGTTACAAGAAATTCGCGCTCAACATTCTAAGCGACTAGAAACAAAGACAGATCTGAGAGAAGAAAATGGAAGAAAGAGAAGGAGAAAGAACAAGAATTCAAGTGATGTACATGTTAGATTGTTCGACAAATGAGTTGAGTCTACTAAAACTGGCTTATTTGAGAAATTTACACCGTGGCGTGTATTAAACCTACTAAATGGGAGAAGAATTCTTCACCGACTGGGAGGGCCTCAGTAATCTCCAATGCTGCTGTCAGTTTCATCAAGGCAGGTGTATAAATCTCCCCAAATTGTTTCTATTTACTGCACTGCTGGTGGTCCATCCCAGACTTTCCAACCGGTGGATATTTTGGCCCCGTGTTCTGTGAGAATCTTTGTAGTGAAAGGGATTTCGGAGATTCCGGTTTTGTAAGAAGTTTAAATCAACCTCCTTATTAATTTATTAACCAAGTAAAAATTTTTGCTGGCTGATGCCAACAGTGTGTTCCTAGTACTCACAGTCAAATGGGTTTCGAGCATTAATGGGTTTTAACCACATCCGAAATGGACCTCATATTCGTATATGGTTGTTGGGATTTGAGCAACTTAACGGCGAGAATTGCTCTATAATGGCTTATAATAGCCAAAATACCAGTTCTTTCCAACATGACATGAGGTACAGTCTCTTATCACTTGCTTTGACCCGGAAGGTCAGTGACTCGCCACCTAACTTGGCGCCGGTGAGCCACAGCTTATGCCCACATCCGACTTATCGTTGTCCATTTGAGCTGGTCGTGGCCCTTGACCTGCTTAACCTTTAGCTTGGCGCCCGTAGCCATTAACCTTTAACACCTTTCTGTATTATCTCTCATCGAGTTCTCAACTCTATCACCTCTCTTTTCACTTCTTTAACTAGGAATAAATAAAACAGTAAAAATGATACCAAGCGGGTCTTCGTTACCCTTCGTACTTATTTAATTTCACAACTAACAAACTGTGAATTCACAGAATTGTATATAAAAGAAAACATAGCAAAAAAACATCAAAACTTTCTTCATTGACATCCGTCGAAAGCATTAAAACTCATGACATGTTTCTTTTCCGAGCTAGCTAGTCGAAGTTCTTGCCTTCGTAGGTCTGGCCAAACTGCCAATTCTTGGGGGCAACATTCACAGAGGTTATGGTTCTTCCATCCCTCTCTCCAACCCTAAATGTCAGTGCCTCCTCATAAAGCTTAGCACCAGTGACCCACCTCTGACCCCACATTCGCTCCAGCGACGTCCATGGAAGCTTCTCCCCCTTCACTTCCACCCTCGTCACATCCCCAGAGCCAGCCACATTCCAAACCAACACTTCATTGAAATAAGGGTTCCCAGGTATTGTAAACCTCATTCCTCCTTTCTTCTTGCATGGAACTCTTCGGTATTCTACCGGCACGATGCCGGCCTTGTGCTCCGAAACAATATTGAGGAAGACAGGCTTGGCTATGCCGAAATGCTCGCGTGGAGGATTGCACCATCCTCCATTGTCACTAGGCTCATTCCAATTTGGTGGGCAGTGGTTTGTCGCTGTGACTGAGAGAACTGGCTGCCCGGGTTTGCACCATTGAGGCGAGTCTACACATTTGATTTCGAAACATGCACCACATGACTGTCCTTTGTTAAACAATGCATCGCTTAATGCAACGGTTTCTAGGCCATAGCCTTCTTGTACAACGTCATGGTAACCACAAGCTCCACCTAGGATGTTGATTTAAAAAAATTCCATAAATTAGTCGCACAAATATTGTAAATATTCTAATTAATGGAATTTCTGTCCTAATACAGAAGCAAGCAACCAATAAGCCATGTGTCATGGAAAAGAATCTCAAATTAGATAGAAAAATGGGTTTCATATGGGAAATATTCTTTCACGGCACTTTAACCCAAGGTGTATCATCACCTCTTCTCAACACATGACACGTGTTTATATGCATAACCATGGTTCTATAAATACAAAGTAAAAAAATGTTCTATTTGATATAGAGTTATACCTTGAGTTATTAAGGAAATATCTAAAAATTAGACGGTTTGGATTATTGAAAAATAATATGTGGTGGGCCCTACAAGCTCACTATTAAGGGTGCCTCTCAAATAAGCTTATTTGAGGGATACCTCAACAAAAGCTCACTATATATATATATATATATATTTTAAGAGTTTGTATTGGGAATATAAAGCCTATAACGACAACTTTTTGAACATAAATATGATATATACAAGTAGAAGATCTGGATTGCTTAATAGGATTGATCATTAATTCATACCAAAGGTTCCGGAGCCTCCTTCATAGAATGTGGCATGAGCACGCTTCCAAGGGCTGGGCTTGAACCTTGGCCCAACCTTATCGTGCTCCTCCTCGGCGCCAAGAGCAGCAAAGACATGGACATGGTCAGGTAGTAGAAGAAGAAAGAGCAGCAATGACCCCAAGAGGGCTTGCAAAGGCAATGTCTTCATTGTCATGGCGTTTGCACTCAGTGATATTTTTGTTTCTCAGATGTTAATTTCTGGCACGGGTTGAGTATATATAGTACAATATTTAACATATTATTGTAGCGGTTATTTCGGTTTAATTAGTTGGAAGTTGATTTGTGCCACTAGTGATATGAGGAGGTGAACATACTTTACCTCTCTACCTCTCTTTCAAATGCCATTGCTAGCTATATATAGGGCTTATAGTCTGAAACATTCATCTTTTAGCTACCTTTTTTTGTTTTGGTAGATTGGGGGCTAAGGCCAAGAAGCAGCTCAAATGCAGACTTTAAAGGGCACACCTCTATCTTTTATACGTCCCACTTCATTTAGTGATCCTTTCCATGCCTTGTTAAAATCTTGTCTTAAAAACTTCTTTAGGAGGAAAATTAAACAATACTTAGGTGCACTCTTGTCCGCCCCGCCATTTGTTATTAATGAATCTTCACCATTCACGGGCCAAATTTAAGTTAAATTTGTTTGCTCTTTTGGTGAACGAAAACTTATATAATCATTAGTGAGGCCTTATGGACTTGTATGCCATTTTAATATTTTTTTCTATTCATATTGTCTATACAAACTTTGAAAACGAAGGCTAACGATACACCATCGCAAATAAAGCTCATCAATGCAACCCATGGCAAATCTCCAAATCGCAACCTACATGTACTACGGAAAAAAAAAACTTCAAATAAATAAAAATAATCCACTGCCGGAAGTTGAATCTGAATTAAAAATAAAACTAATCTCAAGTAAAGTGTCCTAGCCCAAATCAAAAGGGTTGGATTAAAAAATTCACTCAAATGTCACAAAACTTAGAACATAGAAAGAAAAATAAAATAAAAAATCCTTTTAGGTGTAAGATTTCTTTGGTATGAAATATGTAGAATAGATTGTCTCGAGCTCCCAAAATTTTAAGGCCGACTTTGTTATCAACTCTCAACTTGTATCCATATTTTATGAAGAGTTTTTATCAAAAATAGCCAAAATTTACCCCCCACTTTCAAAAATGTCAGTTTTTATAAAATCTTTCAGATATAACCAAAAACTCACATAAATAGACACAAATGCCCTTAAAAATTAAAATCCACATAAACCTAAAAAGCAAAACCCTACTACACAAATTTTGGATTCACACGCACGTCTGTATCCTTTGGTCGAACTACTGTTGAGCACGAACGTCTGTATCCTTGGTCTGAAGCAATTCCAACACTCCCAAATTCAACTTACTGATCTGTAATCCATGTAATCCTAGGTTTGTTTTTCTTTCTCTCTCTCCTTCCATCTTTGTTTTAATTCCATGGTTTTTTGTTGGCCACTTGAAATAGTTTATTCAACTTATTAATTTTGTTTGTTGGATTTGATTTGAAGATAAAGAACTTATTAATTGTATTTCTTTTTCGATTTGGATGAATAAAATATTTTCAATTTGGGTCTGCTGGGATCATTGTAAGTTGAATTAGGGAGTGTTGAGGCTATACAGACGTGTTGCCCATTGGGATTGGCAAGAGAGTAGAAAGTACTTTACAATGATCCAGGCAAATCCATCCCCTAGCAAAAATAATTGGAAATTTCCTCTCTGTAAATCAGTTTCTTGTGTTTTGTGGGTGTTGTGAGTGTTTCTCCTATGGTAGACCCAAATTGCACATGATTACTGATTTGCTATTCTGACAGCAAAATATACAAATCATATATATTTGCTATTCTGACAAAAAAAAATATATGGTTTGAACATTGTTTTCTCAATGTGTATTGTATTATTTATTATGTTGGTTTACCTTTCAGGATAATGTCTAGTTTGACAATTTTGATTAACTACGATGGAAAGTGGGTTAACTCAACGAACAAAAATTGCAAAACTAAAGGATTACTTGTTTCAGATAAAATTACGAGTGAGGAGCTTCGGAATAAGGTATACGACATTGTAAATGTGGACCGAAATGAGTATGAGATAACTATGAAAGTCATATACGATGCAATGAAAAGTGCATGGCCCGCAGAAATAGTTTATGATGATGATATGAGAGCTTTTTTTTTCTGAAAGTCTTTCAAGGCCTTACAAGATTCCACTGTGCATTACATTGAAGCGTAAAATATTTTCTTATGGAAGTGGAAGCAATCAACCAATGCCAACGGACCTCAACTTGGGTACTCAAGTTGATTTAGAAGACAATGATCAATATCATGATTCAGAAAATGACTTGGGAAATGCAGAAATTGAGGACTCAAAATATGAAGAGGCAAACAACACAACACAGCTAGATGAGTTGCTTTGTGAGAACATGCAATTTGAGGATATGCCACATGCAGAGGTTGATAATGTGTTCCAAGATCATGTTGAATTCAATGACTTGCCTCGTGAAAATATGGGATATATATATATATATATAAGTATATATGTACGTATGTATTTTTCAATAAAACATTCGTATTCTATACATGTCTACTAGTTTTTAAAAAGCAAACGTACAATAGTCGTATTGTACATGTACATACGCATTTCTAATGCTTAATACCCATATTTTTTACAAAATTTTCAATAATTCACACAAAGTTCACGTATTATACAAATAATTCTCGTATATTATTGAATACCAATAATATATGTTATAAAAGTTATACTAAAACATTATACAGTGGCTTATTAAATATCTACTTTGGATATGCTGAAACTAGCAAATTAAAATCAATACAGTACAAACTAATGAAACTTGGAGGGTCTTCTTTTCTTTTTTAAATTTATATATTAAATAGTATAGATAGACCTTCTAGAATAGTATAGCCGAGCGGCTATACTACGATTTTTTTCTTCAAAAATAGTATAGTGACACGTGGCGTCTAACCGCTGGAGGGTCCTCTTTTTAAAAAAAATAAAAATGAGGACAGCCGCGCGGCTATACTCGGTGTTTTTAATTTTTTTTAAAAAGTCGAGTTTTCTTGACAGGTGGCGCCTAATGACTGGGCTCCTCTTTTTTTTTACATGTAAAAATAGTACAGCCGCACGGCTATACTCAGTTTGTTTAAATTTTTTAAAAACAGTATAGCCGCACGGCTATAAGATTTTACAAACCCTTTAAGTGGCATAATATGTATTTCTCTTTTTTAATTACTTTGATTAGTAATTATGTTTTAGTTACTATTTACTTAGTGAATATTAAAAAAAAGAAAAAAAAGAAAAATTGAATTACTATTTATTAAGTAATATAATTCATGACGTTAATTAACATATTTAATACTAATTATTCACTAAATAAATAATAATTAAAATATCATTACAAATTTAACTAATCATATCAGTCAAATATATTATTCAATTACTAAAAATAAAATTTTAAATAATTAATTAACCTAAACATCCTAAGTTTATATATATATTTTTTAAAAAGACCTCTCCCGACGAAATTTCGTCGGCAGAGGTTTTTTTGTCGGGATAAACCGACGGATATTTGCCGGCATAGACCTATGCCGACGAAATTTCGTCGGGAGAAGTGTTATGTTATTTAAAATTATTTTTTTATAAAAATATAAAATTAGTTTCATTACTTTGTTTTTTCCCCAACTTCTTTAATTTAATTAATATCTTATAGTCTTTTATACATATATATATATATCGTTTTCTTTACATGTCTACTAACTTTTAAAAAGCAAACGTGCAATAGTCGTATTGTACATGTACATACGCATTTCTAATGCTTAATACCCATATTTTTTTCAAAATTTTCAATAATTCACAGAAAGTTCACGTATTATACATATAATTCTCGTATATTATTAAATACCAATAATATATGTTATAAAAGTTATACTAAAATATT
>NW_018922160.1:27590-40397 GCF_002207925.1 Prunus avium | reverse complement strand
CAGCAATGGAAGGATCAAGGCATCTACCACTTGATCAAATTGTTCGATCGGCCACCCGTCATGGATCGGTCGCTTTTGGCCGCGGCTTTGTGTTTTTGGTCGTCAGCCACCAACACTATGAATTTTCGGTTCGGCATGATGACGCCGACCGTGGTCGACATGGCCGCCCTGTTCGGCCTTTCTCCTCTCGGCGTGGAAGTGAACGCCGCACTCGTTGCTCCTGAGGCAGAAGGGAGTTTTAAGACCACGTGGCCTACTCTTGCGAGGGTCGCTGGGAACAAGGCGAAGAACATGCTCAACTACTCCAACTTCTACAGCAATTTTGGAGTGGAGGACAGCGTCGAAGACGACGCCATCGCCCCACTCGGCGAGGTTGAGCATGCTGCATTCTTGTTGTACTGGTTGTGCAAGTTTGTATTCTGCACCCAGGCGAACAAGGTCACCCTGGAGTTCGCCCATGTGGCCGATTATCTTGCTCAGGGCGGAAGGTTAGCACTCGGCCCCTTCCTGCTCGGCCACATCTACCGCACGCTTCACGACATCATCACCGATGGGATGAAGCCGAAGCACGGTGGTCCGCTGTGGGCTTTCCAGTTCTGGCTGCAAGCCTACTTCCCATAACTGAGGGCGGTGGCCGATATCAACGACGCCGAGCCGCTAGCCAATGCATTTGCCCGAGCCCCCATGAAGCACAATACCTCGGCCCTTTATTACAAATTTTTCTATGGCCTGGCTGAGAGGACTGGCACGCAGTTCTGAGTCTGCCTTGCTCGGCCGTTCCCCCTGTTCCTAACTCACGATCTCTCCATCATTCCTGATGTTGAGACGGAGAATAATCTGAAGGAGATCTAGGGCTCCTTCCTGGTTTCGCGCGACCTTCATTGCGGCCTGTCCAAGGCCGGGGCCGAGGTTTATCCGCCAAACTTCATGGTGCGGCAGTTCGGTCTAATCCAGACGGCCCCACTCCCTCCTCTGTCAACCAACCGGCTCTCGTCATGGAGGGCCGATGTCTCTCAATAGCACGGCGTGGGTGGCATAACCTTCCAGCTTCAACAGGGGATGACCTTCCTGACCCTTATGCCCTGGTCGCGCCGTAACTCGTATGACGAAGATGGGAGGGTCTGGTACGAGGAGTGTATTTCGGCCAGATTTATCCGGCCCGTTGAAGAGGCTGCAAGGGTGGCCCTGAAGAATGCAGACTGGGACCCTCTTACCCCCAAGGGCAGCAAAGTGAAGAAGGTCTCAACTGGGCCTCCTCGACCGAGTACCCCGGCCATGGCCGTTCCTAGGGTGACGGCCCCTCCCCCGGCTAGAACAGCAGCCGTGGTTTCCACCGCAGCCCCATCCTCAACTGTAGCCCCCGCTCGCAGGGCGACGCCTATGGGGGGGCGCGAAAGACGCTGGCGCACAGGACCATGCCGTCCTCCCTGCCAGCTCGGCCGACCGCTGTCGCTGGTAAGCCTCACTTCTTTTCTCTATTTATCATTTATTCTTCACCGGCTTCTCAGAACCATTTTTTGTCCCTGGTCATCTCACTTTTGTTTCTTCTCTTTGTACACGCAGCCTCGGGTCACAAGAGGAGCCGAGAGGCACTAGGTACTAAGGCCGCGCCGGTTGAGGCCGCACCGGCCCAGAGTACGGCGGCACAGCAGCGGCCGAGAAAGGGGGCTCCTTCGGCCAGCTCATGGTCGTAATTTATTACGCACAAACAGTGGGGTAATTCATAGTTCTGGCGATTGGATTTCACTCAAAATATAACAAATGACTCCTCCCACCTTATTATGATGTTGCCCAAGTTTTGGGCTCGATCCGAAATCAATAGGTGTGAGAAATTGGACAATTCAAATTCAACGGCAGTTCGTTCCAAATTGGAGTGGTTGGGATAATTCATAGTTCCAGCGATTGGATTTCACTCAAAACACACCAAATGACTCCTCCCACCATATTATGATGTTGCCCAAGTTTTGCGCTCGATCCGAAATCAATAGGTGTGAGAAATTGGACAATTCAAATTCAACGGCAGTTCGTTCCAAATTGGAGTGGTTGGGGTAATTCATAGTTCTGGCGATTGGATTTCACCCAAAACTCCCCAAATGACTCCTCCCACCATATTATGATGTTGCCCAAGTTTTGGGCTCAATCCGAAATCAATAGGAGTAAGAAATTGGACAATTCAATTTCAACGGCAGTTCGTTCCTAATTGGAGTGGTTGGTCTATTCCATACTTCTAGCAATTGGATTCCACTCAAAACCCACCAAATGACTCCTCCCACCATATTATGATGTTGCCAAAGTTTTGGGCTCGATCCGAAATCCATAGGTGTAAGAAATTGGACAATTCAAGTTCAACGGCAGTTCGTTCCAAATTGGAGTGGTTGGTGTATTCCATACTTCTAGCGATTGGATTTCACTCAAAACACACCAAATGACTCCTCCCACCATATTATGATGTTGCCCAAGTTTTGGGCTCGATCCGAAATCCATAGGTGTAAGAAATTGGACAATTCAAGTTCAACGGCAGTTCGGTCCAAATTGGAGTGGTTGGTTTATTCCATACTTCTAGCGATTGGATTTCACTCAAAACTCACCAAATGACTCCTCCCACCATATTATGATGTTGCCCAAGTTTTGGGCTCAATCCGAAATCAATAGGTGTGAGAAATTGGACAATTCAAGTTCAACGGCAGTTCGTTCCTAATTGGAGTGGTCGGTGTATTCCATACTTCTAGCGATTGGATTTCACTCAAAACGAACCAAATGACTCCACCCACCATATTATGATGTTGCCCAATTTTTGGGCTCGATCCGAAATCCATAGGTGTAAGGAATTGGACAATTCGAGTTCAACGGCAGTTCGTTCCTAATTGGAGTGGTTGGTTTATTCCATACTTCTAGCGATTGGATTTCACTCAAAACTCACCAAATGACTCCTCCCACCATATTATGATGTTGCCCAAGTTTTGGGCTCGATCCGAAATCAATAGGTGTAAGAAATTGGACAATTCAAGTTCAACGGCAGTTCGTTCCAAATTGGAGTGGTTGGTGTATTCCATACTTCTAGCGATTGGATTTCACTCAAAACACACCAAATGACTTCTCCCACCGTATTATGATGTTGCCCAAGTTTTGGGCTCAATCCGAAATTAGTACATGTAAGAAATTGGACAATTCAATTTCAAAGGCAGTTCTTTCCAAATTGGAGTGGTTGGGGTAATTCGTAGTTCTGGCGATTGGATTTCACTCAAAACACGGCAAATGACTACTCCCACCATATTATGATGGTGCCCAAGTTTTGGGCTCGATCCGAAATCAATAGGTGTGAGTAATTGGACAATTCAAGTTCAACGGCTGTTCGTTCCTAATTCGAGTGGTTGGTGTATTCCATACTTCTAGCGATTGGATTTCACTCAAAACTCACCAAATGACTCCTCCCACCATATTATGATGTTGCCCAAGTTTTGGGGTCGATCCGAAATCAATAGGTGTAAGAAATTGGAGAATTCAAGTTCAAAGGCAGTTCGTTCCAAATTGGAGTGGTTGGGGTAATTCAAAGTTCAGGCGATTGGATTTCACTTAAAACATTGAAATGACTCCTCCCACCAAATTATGATGTTGCCCAAGTTTTGGGCTCGATTCGAAATCAATAGGTGTGAGAAATTGGACAATTCAAGTTCAACGGCAGTTCGTTCCTAATTGGAGTGGTTGGTGTACTCCATACTTCTAGCAATTGGATTTCACTCAAAACTCACCAAATAAATCCTCATACCACATTATGATGTTGCCCAAGTTTTGGGCTCGATCCGAAATCAATAGGTGTTCAAAATTGGACAACTCAAGTTCAACGGCAATTCATTCCCAATTGGAGTGGCTGGTGTATTCCATACTTCTAGCGATTGGATTTCACTCAAAACTCACCAAATGACTCCTCACACCATATTATGTTGTTTCCCAAGTTTTCGGCTCGATCCGAAATAAATAGGTGTAAGAAATTGGACATTTCATGTTCAAAGGCAGTTCGTTCCAAATTGGAGTGGTTGGGGTAATTCATAGTTCTGGCGATTGGATTTCACTCAAAACACACCAAATGACTCCTCCCACCATATTATGATGTTGCCTAAGTTTTGGGCTCGATCCGAAATCAATAGGTGTAAGAAATTGGACAATTCAAGTTCAAAGGCAGTTCGTTCCAAGTTGGGGTGGTTGGGGTAATTCCTAGTTCTGGCGATTGGATTTCACTCAAAACTCATCAAATGACTCCTCCCGCCATATTATGATGTTGCCCAAGTTTTGGGATCGATCCGAAATCAATAGGTGTAAGAAATTGTACAATTCCAGTTCAACGGCAGTTCGTTCCTAATTGGAGTCGTTGGTGTATTCCACACTTCTAAAGATTGGATTTCACTCAAAACTCACCAAATGACTCCTTCCACCATATTATGATGTTGCCCAAGTTTTGGGCTCGTTTCGAAATCAATAGGTGTAAGAAATTTGACAATTCAAGTTCAAAGGCAGTTCGTTCCAAATTGGAGTGGTCGGGGTAATTCAAAGTTCTGAAGATTGGATTTCACTCAAAACACACCAAATGACTCCTCACACCATATTATGTTGTTTCCCATGTTTTGGGCTCGATCCGAAATCTATAGGTGTAAGAAATTGGACAATTCAAGTTCACAGGCAGTTCGTTCCAAATTGGAGTGGTTGGGGTAATTCACAGTTCTGGCGATTCGATTTCACTCAAAACACACCAAATGACTCCTCCCACCATACTATGATGTTGCCCAAGTTCTGGGCTCGATCGGAAACCAATAGGTGTAAGAAATTGGACAATTCAAGTTTTGGGCTCGATCCGAAATCAATAGGTGTGAGAAATTGGACAATTCAAGTTCAACGGCAGTTCGTTCCAAATTGGAGTCGTTGGTGTATTATATACTTCTAGCGATTGGATATCACTCAAAACTCACCAAATGACTCCTCCCACCATATTATGATGTTGCCCAAGTTTTGGGCTCGATCCGAAATCAATAGGTTTGAGAAATTGGACAATTCAAGTTCAACGGCAGTTCGTTTCTAATTTGAGTGGTTGGGGTAATTCATAGTTCTGCCGATTGGATTTCACTCAGAACACAAATAGGGTCAAGTGGGAAGAAGCAACGAAAATCAAGTGGGAAGAAGCAACGAAAAAGGGAGGAAGAGGTTAGATAAAATTAGGGTTCTTTGTAGCTATAAAAGAGAGCCTTAGCTACCCAGAAAACCAACCCATTCTTCGGAGAGCAAGCTTCCTCTCTCACCTGCAAACCCAGTTTCAGAGCTTGGCCAAGCTTTGTCAGGCAACCTGAAATTTACTCAAGCCACCCAATCCTCTTCCTCCGTGGTCTTCTTCTTTTCCTGAGATAAAAAACCTTCCTAATCTTCCTTTGCCCCAGTCTTAATTTCTGTCCTCTGTAAGAAACTCATGCTTTTCTCTCTCTCAAATTGCTAAACTTGTGAAAGCTTAGCTCCCATGCCACAAGCTCCTCATGCCAAGCCATTCCATTGCTAATTTGTCACGTTTATTTGGTTCATTGGTGAAGGGAACCAAGGTGTTTTCAAAGGGTTTTCACAAACCCTTTCAAAACTCTCTTGGAGCCTGGTCTTCGAACTCAGAAACAGGGGCAACCTCCTCAGCTCATCCTTTACAGCAGCCCAAGCCCATTCGTCTGGCTGCTGGAAGAAAAAGACCCCAACAGAAATGGCGACTTCACTGGGGACCAGGCTGCCATCTTCACCAATGCCTCCAAAGAAGAAGACCATAAGCAATAAAACAGAGAAAATAAAGAGATAAGAACATTCTCTCTTTCTTTGTTTATTTTTTCCTTTTGTTGACTAATATAGATTACTCATAAGCTCCATTTGTTTTAGTGTTAGATCTCCATTCTCAAGCAAAACAAGATCTTGCAAGAAGGCCCTGGAAGCTTTGGCAAATGCATTATTCATGCCATTGAGCAAACTACACATGCAAACCCCAAAATACTTGGGGGCTTCGTGCCAAGCAAATGTTTTTTTTTCAAAAAAAGAAAGAGCCAAACACAAGCCAAGCATCTGATAAAGAAAAGCCATCTTCTTTGGCCAACAGAGGAGACTTGGCTAACTCTAGAACAATATAGCCATATCTTGCACAAAACTACGCATGCTCTTCAACTCTAAATTGAACAAGTCCTCTCCGAGAACACTGCTTCCATCATCTCCGTCTTTTGCACTGATGCTCCAACTCTCTATGCCAATGCCTGTTTCACAATCCACATGCTCTCTGTTGGAGGCCAACAAAAAAAAAAAGATAAGAAAATTCTTTTTTTCCTAGCTTTTAGATTTTACAATAAAATATATATTATCATGCCATATGCCATTACATTTATACTTGCAAAAATAGCACGAGCATGTCATCTATTCAAATGTAAACATGTACTGATAAATTTCCTTCCTTATATATATATATATATCATGTTTTAGGCCGATACCAACATAGTGAGGTTGGACTATTCAGCTTCCTTTATTTCTTGTCTTTCACTTTCCTATGTTGGTTTTAATATTGATGTGTGATTCATTCGTTATGTAATGATGTTGGATGGCATCCATTAATTATATTCATTTGCAAGCTGCAACACATGTATTATTTTAACCACCGTCTGCTTTGGTCACGCAGAAATTATAAATCTGTCAAGCACTTTGTTCTTCCAAGACGATGAGTACATTCCTCTACACCTCAAGCCTCAAGGAGCATGGGACTTATGTTCCTGTACCATCAGACAAATCTCTCTGTAATGCTAAACTTGTGGGCACTTAG
Organism: Prunus avium; assembly: GCF_002207925.1. The sequence continues at coordinate 33,577 of NW_018922160.1, read as the reverse complement.
CTCCCACACCACAAGCCAACTTATGATTCCCCATGCCAAGCTCATATAGTTTATGTATCAACTCATGCATCCATCGCTGGAAGAGCCGCCGGAAGAGTGGCTGGAGGAAGAACAAGGTCAAGCTTGTCGTAGAAATCCAAGCACCATCGCTGGAAGAGCCGCTGCCAGAAGCACACCAAACATTGGATGAGGATGACAAATCATCTAGTTACTACAGTTCATGCAAAAGAAAAGATAGAGAGACGTACCCACCACTGCCGTGCAAAGATGAAGAATTCCATGCCATTCTTGATACAATGTTTGTTCGTAGTGCAATCAAACCCCTCAGGCCCTACAAAGTCCCTACCAAAGAGGAAAATGGTGATCCTTGGTACTGCCGTTATCATTAGTTTGTGGGTCATCCAACCACTGCTTGTCAAACTTTGAGGAAGATCTTGCATGCCGAGATACGTGACGGAACTCTTGAGCTACTCTTTAAAAGGCAAGCTATTGATGAGGATCCCTTGCCAAAACGAAGGGGAAAGGAGATGGTTGCTGTCATTACATGCTTTGATGACTTGCTCGACGACGACGTATTGTGCCACCCGTGGAAGAATGACTCAAAACCATCGAAGGCTATTCGGGAGCCTTGCCGAAACATGGAGAAAGCCTACTAGCATAAATATTCGAAATCCTCGAGCTATAACACCCATGGCCACTTCCTGCTGGATAGGAGATGGTTCCAGCAGCAACGAAGTATTCACATCAGACATGCTGGAAGAACGCCACTTGGGGGCTTCATGTGGTGAGCAAGATTATCAAGAGACAGCTGCCGTAACCTCTCATAACCTCACAGAGGTTGAAGAAAGTGTAATGGGTTGTGAGCCGCAAATCACTCTTTGATTAGTTGGGTTATGATCCGCATGCTGTAAAGCAACAACTGTGGCTCTGTTGAATATCTCCGCAGAGCATGGCAACCTAGTACAACACATGCCAAATACACGCCAAGCCAAGCCACAAGCTTTCATGCTACTACAAGTCATGCACACTCCTTGGCCCTTTCATACTTGAGGGCTTAATTTGATTGGAGTATTCATCAATGCAAAATGGCTCAAAGTCTTACCACTGCTGAGTTACTTTTGCACATATCCTTTTGTTTTGGCTTTTCAAATTTATTTCAAAAATGAACTCCTTTTGTGTTTTCACCATATGCTTTCACAACTTTTGTAGAATACACCACCATTATGGCATGCCAAGGTGCAAGATGATATTCGCAATGAGAACAAATTATTTTGGAAAAAGAAAAAAGCCTGTAGAATTCTTTCCTTGCAAAGCCTGTAGTATTTTGCAACTTTTGCAAACCATGTTCTTTGAAAAAAACAAAATACACAAGCAAACTTTTCTTTAAAAAACTAAGCCTCTCAGCAGTAATTATACCAAGCAAAGCCACGCACGTGATTCACTGTTGAATTAAATTTAATTTTTTTAAGTTTAAAATAATTAAATTGTTAAAACTACAAAATTGAAAAAAAAAAAAAAAAAAAAAAAAAAAGGGGGAAGGTCATGCTATCAAGGAAAATCATTCCAGCCCTTACAATATTTGAGGAGAGTGTATGTGTTGGGGTGTTGTGAAAGAAAAATCAGATCACATAAGGAAGGCCTTGTGGAGAAAGAAAAAAGAGAAAAAGAAAGAGGCATAGAGGCAATGGGGCAAACACTTTTGTGATCCTGTAAAGAAATTGGCAGCATGTGTCTTACACCTACCACAATCCAACCTGTTAAAATCTCAAGCAGCTCATGCATTCCATCATTTACAATCAGGCGAAGTGTACAAAACAAGCTGGAAATCATTATCTCAATGCATTCCAAAACCAAACAATTCATGCATTTCATTATTTCCAACCAAGCAAAGTGTACAAGACAAGCCGAAGCTTAATATCTCAAGCATGCTAAATCAAAAAATTATGGCAGAAAGTATGCAACAAAGCTGTGTTTCAAGGTTCCAACAACATGAGCTTTAGGTTCTCCAAAAAAAAAAGGGGGACAACTCAAGCCCAAATGCAGTCAACTGTGCTGAAGAGCGATACACCCAGAAGTTTCAAAAGAAAAAGCTACTACACATCGAGCCAGCCAGCCCCTCACAACAAAGAAATGCGACCTGCGAGGTGAAATAAAGACAGGTGTCAGAGAAGGATGGTGCTGGAAGATATAGCCTTGCTAAAAAAAAAATTATGCATATCACGGTGCAAAGAAAGAGAATCGGGTACCTCAACTGGATCACAGCGCATTACTAAAGCAAAATAGAAGAAGCGCGGAGAGATGATCCTTTCAATATTTCTACCACGCACCAAGTGCCATTATCGGTAGCTCATTTGTCAAAGAGAAGGTTTCGCAGCTTACGGCACTGGCTCTCCAATTAGTGTTCCTTCAAGCTCAACGCATTGACAACGACTCTTGCTTTAAGGGATCGAGCATGCATCTTTATGCTACAAGCAACTCATGCTCTAAAAACAGCATGTGCTATAGCTTCTTCTAAGTATCCAGCGGGAAGTCCACGCAAGGTCCTAATAAGACACATGCTCAAACCCTTCTAGCACATTACTGTAGGGTCAAAAGCGATGTTTTCTTGGCAACCTTCAATCATTCGCAAAATATCTTCAATAGTTGGGTTTGCCCACTCACGATTGAAGCACTTTGACGAGCCCTTAGTGACGAGCCCTTAGGGAAGCTGCCGGAAACATGCATTTCTTCTATACAGCACCTGGAAATGAGAGTGGCCTCCAAAGCCTACCCAGTGTCTATGATCAAGTCTTGGCAAGTGTTTCTAAGCAATGAAGTCTCTTCTTAAACCCATCGTGCAAGGGGAAATAGACCATCACTCATCACAGAGGTCATTATGGCTTATTATGTGAATCCCTGCAAGAATTGCCAACAAAGAAGGGCAAAGTATAAAGCTAGTTCTCTGTGTTAAAGCCAAGCAATCTTCACACTAGCATGCAAGCCATATGAACTTTACATGCCAAGCAAAGCAAATTATCTCATGCCAAGCGAAATGCATAAACAAAAAAATATTTTCGAAGCATCAAGCAATCTATTACTCAAGCTCATGACAAGCAAAGTACTCATTCCATGCTCAATCAATCATTCCAGCAGACCCTTTTTCACAAACAAGTGTTACAAACTGAGCACTATTTACCTCCTAACCTTTTTCAGAAAAAAAATAAAAATAAATTACCTATGAGTTACACAGCCTCCTTGTAGACCCATCATACACATGTTTGTGTCTATCCCTATAAAGCCAAAAAAATAAACAATTATCCATGACCAAGCTCTAAGAAAAGAAACCAATGGTGCTTTCCTCAAGCTCTCAACAGTCTCTAATCCTATGTATTAATCATGCATGCGATTACAAGCATGCGCTCGTGATGCAAATAGTTCAACAACAATCAAAAAAGGGGCCAAGAACGTAGCACACGCAAAATATACGCCAAGCACAACAAGCCAAGCTCACGCCAAATGGAACGGTTAAGTAAATGTCCAAGCAGCATGCAATTTATTACTCAAGCCGTTGGCAGGCAAAATTCTCAAGCAATTCCCATGGCAAGCAAAATTCTCTCTCAAAAATGCAAAAAAAATTTCAAGCATTGCAAAACATGCTTTCTATCAAATTCTATTTTCCAACGACATAGGAGAGAGCCCAAAATTAATCAAGTATTCACAAGAAGGAGGAGCCTAGGCCAAACACCAGTCTATGTCTATTCCTATAAAGCCAAAGAAAGACTCACGATTCCAGCAAAGGAGCAGAACTATTTACCGAGAAATCGAGATAGAAATTCAAATTGCCAAATTGTGAAATTGGTACACTCAAAGCTTCCAGCAGCAGGGAATACAACGCAGGCTTCCGGCATCTTCCCTGTGCCAGGGACGTATACACCTACATAGAAAAGGCACATCGTGCATAGTTCAGCCTTTTCACCAGCACAAAGAGGGCCAACACATGATAAAAATGGGGAAGGAAAATGGAGAAAAGGAAAAGATCCAATCCATACCAGTGATTTCTTCTCGCAAATTTTGGCACTCTTCCAGCAAGCTCACGAAAGGAAGAAATCGAAAAAAAGAGAACCCCCAAAACTGACGCGAGCCCTTCCTTGCTGACGATTACTCCAACAAGAGATGGATGGGTTAAAAAGAGTGGGTGTTTGGCTGCCAAAACAAAGAGCAAAACTCATGGGCATGAAGAACCCAACGAACCCCTCAATTGATTCAAGAAATTACAAGAGAAAAAGGCATACCTTGTTTCACGAAGGAATTCCCCTCAAATGACGGGCTCAGATGCACCAAGAAAGAAGGAATTGGGAATTTTGGAAGAAAAGTCTGCACAGAGACTATCTCTTCCAACAACGGCAAGTGGGTTTCTTCGCGCGGGGAATGACGGAGTCGAGTTTGGCTTGAGCTCTTTTCCAACGGCTGTAGAAGGGCGGCTCTCCTCGATCTCACTCTCTCTCTCGCTTTGAGTTCGCTGGAGAAAGGAAAAGAAAAGAAGAAGAAAGTAGTAGAGAGATGGATTTACTCTGGTGCACATAAAGAGGAAGGAAAAGAGGAAAATAATAATAAACGAAAAGAAGATGGAGGAAGTTATTATCTGGGACATTGCAAGTAATTGCTGGAAGCCCATCGTGATGCATGCGGGAAGAGAGAAGGGTCACATCACCACTGTGACTTGATTTTTGGGTCGAGTTTAATTATTCGGCCCATTCCAGCACCTATCCATGGCCCTAATAATTAAGGGAGCTAATGTTGAGGCCCAAAAAATCAAGGGTTGGGCCCAAATAAATTCCTGGCCCAGTGCGATACCTTATTAAGAAGAAACCCGATTCGGAGCATGCAGAATTCGTCATGCACGCTTTCACGAGCCACGATCACGTGCCATGCCAAATAAATATGCAATTTATCACTCTAGGAATTAAAATGAGCCTATAAAAGGCATTGGCTCTACAAGCTCATGCTAATTATTTTGTCAAGCATTATGTCTCTTTTCAAAGATGAAAAAATTCAAGCACGCCAAGCGACATGCCATGCCAAGCAGGAAATCATTATTTCACACATAGCCACGCTACAAGCTTAAGTGGGCCCAAGCCACGGAAATGCCCGGGGCTTGCTTGAGTGGGTTGTGGTATGGATGGTAACGAGCTTTCATGGGGCCCATTGATGAGCCAAGAAATGGAAGTTTTGGGCTGCTTGGGAGCCCCAAAACTCAAGCCCATTTCTTGAGCCCAAACACATGGGTTAGCATGAGATAGGAGAGAAAAGTGATCCAATGCCTTAGGAGAACATCCCATAGGCTGCTGTAGCATTTAGGAAAATCCATGATAATTAGGATGCCCAAAAACGCATAAGCCACTTCCAGCAGCTGGACGAAAGCATGTGGGCCGCTGGAAAGGGGAGCACCAGTAACCCCAATATTATGCACAAAGCCCAGCCCAGCATTTTATAAGAAATTCAGCATCGAGCTCCACCCTTAGCAGAACCCCAAGACGGTCAAACAAGGAGCCATGGTAGGAACCAATAGAAATCCGTGCGTGAAGGACAAATACCCATCGGACAAAGAACTCCCTCCATCTCTCTTTTCCTCTGCAAGCTCCATCTTGAAAACCCACAAGGAAAGCAGGTGGCGCCTCACCCTTATGGGGGAGGTCCAGCTGCGTCAAAACCTTGGAACCACAAAGTGCTCCTTACCCATGCACCTTGGATAGGAAAATTGCATCAAATAGGATCAAGTGGGAAGAAGCAACGAAAAAGGGAGGAGGAGGTTAGATAAAATTAGGGTTCTTTGTGGCTATAAAAGAGGGCCTTAGCTACCCAGAAAACCAACCCATTCTTCAGAGAGCAAGCTTCCTCTCTCACCTGCAAACCCAGTTTCAGAGCTTGGCCAAGCTTTGTCAGGCAACCTGAAATTTACTCAAGCCACCCAATCCTCTTCCTCCGTGGTCGTCTTCTTTTCCTGAGAG
>NW_018922157.1:55370-73906 GCF_002207925.1 Prunus avium | reverse complement strand
GTAATTGTTTTGGACTTTTGGTCCGCGTTGTGTTCTTGCATTTTCTGTTTTGAATCCAACCGTATAAAGAACGTGAATTTTTGACGTACGGTTGGAAAGTTATAGGCAAAACACTGGACAGAGGTCGAAACTGAAAAACAGAGAAACGAATCTGCCCAAAAACGACCGGTCGTTACTGTTCACGACCGGTCGCTCATCACACGTTTATTGAAATTTCGACTCTGCTTCTAACGACCGGTCGTCACTGTTCACACGACCGGTCGCACTGTTCACTGTTCACGATACTGTTCATGGCACTGTTCACAGGTGATAAACAGGTGATAAAATGGCGATAGAAAATGCTGTTTGTGTTTTTCTTTAGTTTTCTTGTGTTGTTTCATTTCTTTTTCACTTCTTTACTTATTTTTAGTTTCCATTTTGCATTTGCGTATTTGTGGTGTGTCAATTAAGTGTTCTTTACGTACTCAAATTAGAACTTATAGGGAGCCGACAAGTTCTTCGTGGGATCGACCCCGTACTTACATAATCTATACTTCATTAGATTCGTGCACTTGCGGGTATTTTTAATTGGTTGTTTGCACATTAATTTGTGTCCTTTTAGGAATGCAACACATACCCTCCCCGAATCCCCGACTTTTGTATTAAAAATATTTATTATCACATTAATTTATTGTTAAACACATTTAATATAATTATAAAATTCAACTCAAATACTCAACAACACTCTAAAACCCAGGTATTAAAATTTCTTAGAAAATAATATAAAAAATATTTTCATTGAAAAAGATTGGGAAATTGAAAAAAATTAACATATCCCATCCAATAACGGTCAGCCGAACACAGACAAACAACTGACAAAGTGAACATGCTGCAAAAGCTTGCACATAGAAGCCGCATCTTCTTCCTTAGGAGTTAATGTGTCAACTCAGCATGACTCGAAACCCGCACGAGAACTTAACGAGTCAACTAGTGAATGACACATTTATTAAACGGGTCGGGTTTGAGTTGAGCATTCTTGACACGTATATAATCTTGAAACGACACGACCCATTGCCAACCCTAGTTGCCGCTAAGTTGAAGAAGAAGAAGAATAAGAAGAAGAAGGGAGAATGACGGAAGAAAAAAAATATGAGAGAGAGAGTGAGAGGGTGATGCACGGCTCAAGTCAAGCCCTCTAATTTTTAAGGGTTAGTTTTATAATTTTTTTTTGGCTCGAATGCGAAGTGGTAAATACTTTGATTGTTTCATCTAGACACAAGAAGTAATGGTGTGCTAATGGTAAGCTTGTGGGCCGTTTTAGTGTTTTAAGGATAGTTTTAAATTTTTTTTAATAGAAAATTAGATATAACCTCAATTTCTTTTATTTAAAAAACTTTCTTCTTTTTTTTCAACACCATATGGATATGGAAATCTTGATTATGAGAGTGATTTGTGTTTCTTAGCCATCCAATTGGATATGGATACATTTTTCAACACCACATGGATATTTCACCTTCATTATGAGAGTGATTTGTGTTTCTTAGCCATCCAATTGGATATGGATACATTTTTCAACACCATATGGATATGGATATACCTTGATTATGAGAGTGATTTGTGTTTCTTAGCCATCCAATTGGATATGGATACATTTTTCAACACAATATATGAATATGGATACCTCCGTCATAGAGTGGTATGTGATTATACATGTTTGCATATTAATTTTGTTTTTTAAATCAATATTTGTTATGGTGTTTGATTATTTTCGTTATCTTTGGATTGTTTGAATATATTGTTTATTCATGTTTGCATATGAATTTTGTTTTTAAAATTAATATTTGTTATGGTGTTTGATTATTTTCGTTATCTTTGTATTGTTTAAGGAGAACAATATAATTGGGCTTATTCAATAATTATATTTGGTGTTAGGCTTAGAGAATGAATGATAAAAATACTCATACGACAGTATTATATGTTTATATACTAGCAGATATTGGTGTGTGTGTGTATACATACGTTATAAAAAAAGAAAAAGAAAAAAAAGAAGCATACATACATATAATACAAAATATAATAGTATTATACTATTAAATATATTGGCCAAAATATATAGTCGTAAAGTAATATACTCCTATATTTACTATGTATCATATATAAATAAATATGTGGGTGTTGAAATATAACAAATAAGAAGAGGTAAGGAGAGGAATCGGTACTATTAAATATATTGAATATTTCTATATAGCACAAGTGTAGTGGTGCGCTGGTAATCGGTACTATTGTTTGTGCAAATAATTGTGGGAGAATATTCTCTTCTAGATCCTCCGCCCTTTGACCTTCTTTTTCTCTCTTTCTCGATTCCTATAAAAAAGACCGGAGTAAATAGACCACACCAAGGGGGTGTTGGCCAAAGGCTCTCCGATGCCTAAGTTAGTTCAATTGAATCTAGGTGAAACAATAGCTAAAAAAGGGTACGGAGATTTCTCAAGGGTGAGAACCGGGTGGCCGGACCCGTGTGGAGAAAATATGGAGATAGGAGAGCAATGTGAGCGGTGGCAATGGGGTTGCCGCTGCTAGGAGAGAGAAGGGAGAGAGATCTCGAGTATTTTTGCAGGGTTTCGAAGCTAGGTTTAGAAGTAGGTTTAGAGTTACCTTGAATGATGAATGAAGCCATCTATTTATAGGAGCCTCGGAGGCTAGGGCTTCTTAGAGAATAAAACTCATTAGGAAGGAGTTTATTCTTTCCCCAAATTGTAGAGATTGAGTCCATTAGGGATTTGATTGGGATCCAAATCTCCTAATTTGATGATGATTATATCTCCTTATTAGGATAATATCTAAATTAATGACATTATCTTATTAAATAAAGATATTATCCTATAATTAAGATATTATCCTTATTAATTAATTGGTCAAATAAATTGGTTCAATGAATTAATTTAAGGAATATTCTTCTTTTACACGTGGCTTGCTATAATTAGAGACGAAAATATTTGCTTCCACAAATGACAGGACCCGCCCCGAATTCCTTGAAATCCGTGACGAACCCTGTGGCTTTTTCGACATCCACCCGATGCCGGGCCCACTTACTAACATCATCCTCTTCTCAAAAAACAAAGGAAAAGAGGGTTAAGACTTTCTGCTGAAATTTCGGCAGAGTCTCCCCTAAAAAACAGACTTTTCCCAAAAAAATTCAACATGTCAAAACATAATAACAAACCGAACTAGCAGCATGCACAATACAAAAGCACACAGTTTACAGAATAGGCATGTGGCCTTACATCCATCTCTAACATGGGCGATAATAGAGCAATTCTAAAGAGATTCAATTTACAACTGAAAACAAAGTTCAATGGAAATAAAGACAAATAAAGATTGCCCTACAGAAGTTCAGGGCTCGAAAATTCAAGTCTCAGCTCGACCGCTCGGCTCATATCAAGCTATTGCCTGGGGAGTGCAAAACAGAAAATTGTGAGTGGACAAAAATAAAGTTTTATCATAATTGAAAACAACATACTAACCCCACCGTTTGGAAAACGATGCTAAAAACATGCAATTAAAACCATTCATACATAATCAATATGAAACTAAGGTACTCTCGTACTCCCGATATAGTATAGTTCTAGTCAAATTCAATTTCTTTTGACTCTAACCAAACACCTTCCCAAGATATAGGTTTACAAAACGTAGTATGTAAGGAAAACTTTTAAATTAGTTAAGCGTATACATATATATAGTTATATACATATAGACCACGAAAATTCTCATGACTGTATAGATATAACACCACCGGTAATCGTGTTGGTGTTAATCTCACACCAACACGAGTACCGGGGAAAACAATCCAACACAGGGATTGTTTGACTAGTTCGCAAGGTTTCAACTTTCTACCCTGCTTCTAGGGATGAACTGTCCAACCGAGAGACTACCACTCTACAACACACACGCAGGAAAATCCAACGCCACGTGTGGCCAAACCAAACTATGTCTTACATGTGCAGGCTACTTTATCATACGTCGGAAAATCCAACGTCATAACCAAAGTGAGCCCACACGCTGGAAAATCGAACGCCACGTGTGGGTACAGTAACCAGGGGAGGGTACTTAGCATGGTGCAAATACATACTCACATAACAATCAACAAAGTACCCAACTCTCATAAACCACTTGCCCAGTTATCTAATCATAAAGTAAATAATAACTTTTCAAAGCATGTAAAGCATACCCGAAATAATAATAAACTTCAAATATCGAAACAGCTGACTAGATCAAATAAAGCACTTCGAACGAGAATTTTAAAACCGACTCCTAACTTTCTCGGAACTCAAGTGTGTGTATAACGAACGGGGAGTTTCTAAGGTCCAACTATGTGTTTCGAAAGGTGAAACAACCTCGGAAGACTCTCAGTCAATCGAGTGGTCAAACTTCTCAAACTTGGTCAATCAGGCCCACTAGGCCAACGACCTTCGATTTTCGATCCGAAAGTTCCTATGGGCTCAACAACCAAGTCTACTAAACACATTCTGAAAGTTTGGTCTCTATCAAGTGGTCAAATCACTCTCTATAGCACAATCGGATGGTCACCGTTTTAGGAGTACAGAGAACAACATACTTGGAAATGGAGCCGATCCAACGGTCCGAACATATCGAACCCGAATATCACCTAATAGGCGTAAATCCGTTCGAACATCAAACGATAACCAAATTCGAATCCGAGCATACCATTTTGCTCGGGATAACATGGGGAACATTTAAGAACAAAATGGGCCACCACACCATGACCCACACGCCGCCACACACACGAGCAGCTTGTGGGTGTCTTGAGAAAATTTCGGCGACCGAAAAATTCTTGAAACACCCAACAATACCAATACCTACGTGATCGGGACAACTAGGGGAGCACCTTTTGGTCTTAGGCCACGACCAAAAAGTGGTCGAAGCTTGCCGGAAAATCGAATAAAAAACTTGTCAAAACCTAGGTTATAGATTGAGCTTCAAAAACCCAAAATTGACTGAAAGCACCTGAATAGATAGCTAGATTTCGTTGAGAGGGTGAGAAAGCATACCTGGATAGACAAAATTCCATTGTCGTAGTTGCCGGAAACAGCGTTTGAAAATTCGGAGAAAAACCTGGCCTTTTTCGAACTACTGTCGGCAAAGGAGCGGCTGGGCTCGTCAGAGAAAGGGAGGAACAAAAAGATGGGGCCAGGCCGGTTCAAATGGAGGTGGTTTAGTGGCTGGAGGATGAAGTTGCCGACCAAACAGCGACCGGCTGTGTGTACTAAGAGAGAGAGAGAGAGAGAGATCGGGGGAGGAGAGAGGAGAGAGACGCAAGAGAGAAAAGCTAACTTGGTTTTTTAAAAATCCAACTTTGAAATAATTACAATTGTGCCACTACACTTCCGTTGACCGTAAGTTCTTGCTTAAAACTCCGATTTGAGCCCATTACGTGTCTACGAACTCGTATCAACGAGTTCTACGTAACAATGCCACTCACATCCAAAAAATTGTTACGAATCAAAAAGTGACTAACGTGACCTTACCTCATGAGAAAAAATTGTAATTTCACAATTAAAAAAAAATTTAAAATTTAAAAAACTAAATAAATTAAATAAACTGTTAAAATTGGGTCGGGGTGTCACAACAAAGGCCCCCCAGCTTCTACATGGCGCTTGTGTGGCATGTAGGAGATGAACTTGTTTTTCGAGCTTTCCAACTGTGTTTGGGCTTTGTTCTGTGAGTTGGACTCCTTTTGCAGATTGGGTTCCCAATTGGAGTGGGCTTTTGACTGTTCTTGGAGTTGGGTTCTTAGTAGGAATTGGCTTGCGATTCCTTCTTGACCTAGGATGCCCAACCTGTATAAATGCAGGGCTTCTCTTCACTCTTTTTCACATCGCAAACTTAACTTCTCTACTTTCTAGCTTGAGAGAGATCTTGGAGAGTTTGTACTGCTTTTCGAAGAGAGGAGTTGTCGTGCATCCCAAGGTAACTCGAGCATGTATATTTTTTTTTATTTTTTGTCTTTTTTTTTAAACAAAGAGGACTAGGGGGCGGGACCTGACTAGTTGTCTTCGTGACTGCCGGATGAAGGTGGTCGGAGCGTGCCTTTGTATTTGTGGGGAGGCTCCCAAGTGTATAAGAAGAGGTTCGTGGCTAATCTGTACAGTGTTACGATTGAAGCTCAATTCCAGAAGTGGCGGGCCGCTTATGCTTTTGCCATTCCTGATGACGTGCATGTCAAGCTGGCGAAGCCTTTGACTGATGATGTGCCTTGTATGGATGCGAATGATCCAGATGCTAGGATCATCACCTTCCATCCCTTTTATTTTTCCTTGGGCTTCACCTTCCCACTGTCAAAGCTTTTGAAGGAGTTGTTCTGCGCTAGCCATTTCTTTAAGCTGGAGCTGACAGTGCGAGAGTTCTTCTATTTCTTTGAAGTGAGGCACTACGAGAAGTATGCTCAAGTTCGCATCTACCATGCCAAGCTGTTCAATAGTCTTAGTCAAGGAGATCATGTATGGCACGATGATGTGTTGGAAGTCAGTGGACGGTGGGAAGGCAATGTTGGTGATGGTCCTCTTGTTCCCATTACCTATTGCGACGGTACACCATTTTGTTGTTTTGATCTTCTCCTTTTTATCTGAATTTCTTGAAGTATGGCTGACTAACTTCTGTCTTTTGCTTGTAGTGAATGACATATGCAAGAAGTTAGAACTTGGGCCGGACATGGCTAAGGTCGGCCTCGCTCTGAACATTCCCCCAAGGTTTGGTGAGTGGCGATGGCTGTTGAGCGAGTATCGAGCGGAAGTCGATGGACTGTCCCCTACCCAGGATGTCGAGAGATGGAAGTAGAATGGTCTAGACCATGATGATCTGCCTACTGGACAAGAGGAGTGATCTGCTTAATCCCCCTAAAAGAGGAAGGTTGATGTCAAATCCTCAAGAAATCAAGCTACTTCTTCAGAAGCGAAGAATGTGTCTCCGTTGAGGAAGAAGCCAAAGTTCCCTCATCATTTGCTAGGGTTAAACATCTCGTTGGTGAAGATAGCAATTGAAAAATTAGGGATGTTCCCCTTAAGGCTCCTATTGACAAATTTAGAGACCGTGATCTGCTCCGTGAAGTAGTCCGTGCGCGATCTTGTTCACCTGTTGAGAGGCAAAGAGATGCATATATTCCTCTCCAAATTTTGGGTCATCTGCACCAGTCAAAGGATGGAGATCGAACTGGGAGGTTTGCTCATCATCATGATCCAGTTGTCGCGTCTCGAGCATTCAAGCGTCCAGTTGATTCAACGTTGTCAACTTCTTTGGAGGTGAGGTTGGCGATGGCTAAGAAAGAGAGAGATTCGTCTGCTCGAGCAAAGGGTTCTTCTGCAATGCCAGCGGTTGATTCTGAAATGGACGAGTCCAACCCTGCAGGGGATACAAACATGTCTAATCTGCTCAAGATGAACTTTCTGTCAAGTCCATCCACTTGTGCTGAGCTAGTTGATCAAATCCGTTTGGCTGGCAATCTTGATACTTTCTCAAGTCTTTCCTTGGAAAAACAAAGGGAAACAACATTTCATCTGCTTCTAAAAGCAAAACTAACGTGGACAAAACTCGCACTAAAATTACTAGCCCACATCACCACAATTAGCCATAAGCCCAAACAAAGCCCACAAATCCAACATAACCCAAACCTTAAAATAACCCATGAGCCTAAACGAACCTTACCACTACCACTTGAAACTTGATAAGATTTAAAAACAAGGAGGAAGAAGCAAAAAGACGAAGACAATAAAGTTCGAATCTTTTCATTCTGCACCATCTTGCACTAAGATTTAGGAAAATCATATTAACCAGACAAAGAGAAGGAAAACCAATTGTAGCAGATTTGGTGGAGTGATTGAAATTTCCAAACCTAATTTAAATTCCCAGATATGATGGGTTCATGATTTCAAATTCGAAAATTGAGTGAAAAACTGAAGAAGAGCAAGAAGCTGACCTTGTTGAAGTGCGATGGAATGAGTCATTTCGGATTGTCAGAGTCGGAGTTGTTGTGGCTGCAGCGATGGGAGGAAGCAGAACGAGGGCAGCGAGGGGAGGAAGAAGAACAGATTTTGGGTTTTTAGTTTTTAGTTTTTAGTTTTTACCTTTTTTGGTTAAGTGAAATTTTAAAAGTAAAAGAAAAAAGATATTTTAAAGTAAATTTTTCTAAACCCTTAGATTAAATCCAAGGGTGGGTGACCACAAGTCTCTTGGACCCCTGTGGTCCAAGAGAACGAGACTGAATAAATGAAAACAACAACTTTGCCAAAGAACGATTGGGTGTTTTTCAGCAACCTTCGTGAAGGACGATGTAGAATCAAATTTAGAGAACATGAGCGGCATTAGGGAGCGGGTTTTGGGAGTAGAATTTGATTGAGAACATAGACTAAAAAGGGTGATAGGGAACTTCAATCTAAACATGGGTTAGAAGAAACCACCACAAGGGGCTTTTTATTCAAAACGCCCCAGTGGACTTATTCACTAACCTAAAAGGAAAATACGAGAAGAGAGGAGGGGGAGGAGAGTAACACCCTCGACCCAATTTAATCGTTTTATTCAATTTAGCTATTTGTGAAATTAAAATTTTGCCCTTGGGTGGTAGGGGCACTTTAGTCATTTTTTATTTTGGAAGGATTTTGGGGAAATTAGTGGCACCATTGCGTGGAGGTTGTCGATACGAGTTTGTAGACAGGCAGCACGCTCAATTCCAAGATGTAATGACTGCGTAAAGGTCTAGAAACGAAAAGGGCAAAAAGGGAATTTTGAAATTTGTTACTGTAGCAAACAGTGCTGCTACAGTCTATTGCCACAGTCCCGGCCAATTCTCTTTATCGTTTCTTTCTCCCTCGGCGAGTCTCTCTCTCTCCTCCGCGCGACACCAGATTTTCAGACGGGGAGTTTGTTATCATCTAGCCACCGTTTTCAATGAAATCACCTCCAAAATCTTCCTCTCCTCCTCCTCTACCTAGCCCACTAGCTTTCTCCGATCGATTTTGCACGGTTTAACGGCTAGAACAAGGAGAAATATTGCTATTTTTATGTCGTCGTTTCCGGCGATTCATCCTCTTAGTGCGTTTTAGCTATTTTGGTAGTTGGTTTGGGTCGATTTGGAGTTTTGAAAGTTCGATTTTTAAACCTAGAATTTTCGACAGTTTTGGCTGTGTTTTGAGCCAGCTCCGGCCACTTTTTGGTTAGGGTCCAAGACCAAAAGTTACTCCCCTAGTTGCCCTTGACGTTTTGGTATAGGTATTGTAAGGTATTTTGAGAATTTTCAGTCGCTGGAAATTTCTCAAGACACCCACAAGCTGCTACTGCATGTGGCAGTGCATGGCCCATTATCTTCAAAAATGTTTCCCTTGTCGTTCTAAGCAGGACAGTATGCGCGGATTTGGAATTGGTTACCATTTGAAAGTCAAACAGGTATTGCACCTAATATGCTCTATCCGAGTTCGATAGGTTCGGACCATTCGATCGATCCTAATTTCAAATATGTCATTCTTTGTACCTCTAGGATATAGTAGGAAGTCGCGGCTCGAGAATTGGAGTCCCGGATACTCCAAATCAATGATTCCAGGGTTAGGCGAAGCGATCGCCGTCCGACCACCTGATCGAGACCAAACTTGCAGGACATGTTGAGTAGGCTTAGTTGAACCCGTAGGAACTTTCGATTTGAAAATCAGAGGTCGTGGGCTCTGTTGACAAATATGGGAAGTTTGTCCCCTCGGTTGACTGTGAGTCTTCCGAGGTAGTTTCACCCTTCGAAAAGTAATAGAATAACCTTATAAATGAGTCTTGATTGTTATTTGAGTTGTTTTGATTATGTTGGGATTATGAGATTATTTTATAGTATTTGATAGTGAGAATAGCACATGCCTGTTAGTTAAGAGTTTAGTATAGTGTGCATGTTATCCTAATCTAGTGGTTACGCTGTTATAAAGTAAAGCACTGTACGCTCATTCTCATTAAGGAAAACATACACAGCTCTTTTCTATATTCTCTGTCTTTTCTCTTCTTCTTCTTCAACTGTTATCATGGTATCAGAGCCATTCATGGCTGACGCCGATTCGTATGGCTCCTGATTCTTTTTCCGCTGCACAATATTTCTTTCTCTCCACAGTATTTCTTTCTCTCTACAAATCGCATCGCTCTTCTGCTAATTTCTTCTTTGTAATTTTCTACAACCCTAAAATCCCAATTCTTTCTCTTCTCTTCGATATTTTCAAAATGGTTACTGCGGCTCAGCTTGCTCTTACACAATCACCGATTTCTTCATTGATTCCAAGTGTAGGAAACACAGTAACTGTGAAGCTTGATGATTCTAATTTCGTCACCTGGAATTTCCAAATGGGTTTACTTCTTGAAGGCAATGGCATTATGGGGTTTCTTGATGGTTCTGCTCCATGTCCCCCTCAATTTGTTGACTCTTCTTCTGATTCTGCCACAAGAATTGTCTCTGATGCCTACAAGGTATGGAAGATTCATGATAAAGCGTTAATGGCTTTGATTACTGCTACTCTCTCTGCTTCTGCAATTTCTTGCATTATTGGGAGTCAGAGTGCTACAGATATGTGGACTAGTCTCAAAGAGCGTTTTGCTGATGTCTCTAGAGCAAGTATTTTTCAGATGAAAACTGATTTACAGAATATCAAGAAAGGGTCTGAGTCGATTGATCAGTATTTCCAGAGGATTAAAGATGCAAAAGACCAACTTTCTACAGTTGGGGTTGATATTTCTGATGAAGACATTGTAATTCTTGCCTTAAAAGGTCTTCCTTCTGAGTATAATACTATCGAAGCTGTCGCTCCCAACTCAAGGCTGAGGAAGCTACCCTTGAAGAGACTGCACGTCAAGTTCCACTGTTGACTGCCATGGCTGCTACACCAATTTCAAGTTCTACCTCTAGTATGGCTTCATCTTCTATTGGATCACAAGCATCTGCCGGTGCTTACCCCCATTTGGCACCTTCTCAGTTTCAACAATCCTATCCTCCTCAAGGGTCTCACGGATTTCATTCTTCTCAAGGCTATTCCTCTCAACAAGGGTATCGGTCTCATAATCCTAGGCCTAAGGGTAGAGGGAAGTTGTTTTATGATCAAGGTCCTCGATTTCCTCCTCGGAATTCTTTCTTAAATCCCTCTAATGGAATTCTGGGTAGACCTCCCTTTCCTTCATGCAATGGTGTTCCCACTTGTCAGATTTGTAACAAGAAGGGTCATATTGCAGCCACTTGCATCCATCGATCTACTACTCCTCAGTTTCAACCTCTTGAAGTGGATCCTTGCCAAATCTGTGGGAAAACAAATCACATTGCTGCTACTTGCTTCTATAGAGATAGTCCTTCTTATCCAGGTTCTTCCTCCCAAGGCATCACTGCTATGACTGCTCAGGTTCATCCTTCTATGCCTCAGCAAGAATATTGGATTGCTGACTCCGGTGCAACCAACCATATGACAGCCGATATCTCTAATATCTCTGTGGCTGCTCCATATCCCACTAATGAGACCATTGCAACTGCAAATGGGGAAGGTCTACACATGAGGAGGAAGTTAAGGCCAAAACAAATTGCTAACTCATTTTGCGCGCTGATAAAATCCATCCTGAGCATGGCTCTGTGTTTGCTAGGTAACAGACTCCACAATTATCCAATGAGGCTGAATTTCGGATATGTTATAGTATACACCCATTGGAACAACTTTCATGAAGAATGTGGCCTCATCCGAGCTATGTAGGTTGCTGAAACAAAGCTTGCAATATGACCTACGAAACTGGGCTGGCAGGGGACTGTAGCCAAAATTGAGTTTGTCTTTAAGCTCTTCATCCATTCATCCAAATTAGGCCCTAACATGCATGGATTGCATCATTTACTATCCAAAGCCCTCATTATTACCTAAAGCTCAATGAACTGAAAGATAAACACAAAAAGGATTAAAAGCACAAGTTTAACTCAAAAACATAACCAAATCATAAGCTAGAAGGGTACAAAATGATATACAATTATGAACCGATCAGTTACTACTGCTGTTACTTTATTACAGACTGCTGCTTTACCTAATCTCTATTGGTTTCATGCCTGTGCCATTGCTATCTATCTTATCAACAGAATGCCATGCTTATATCTTGCCAACTCCTCTCCTTTTGAGGCGTTGTTCAAGACACCGCCAGATCTCTCTCATCTCCGAATTTTTGGATGTGCCTGTTATCCTTCTTTGAAGTATGCTGTTACCAATAAGTTACAATCCAAGACCACTCAATGCATTTTTTTGGGATATGCTTCTAATTACAAAGGTTATATTTGTTTTGATCCCGTGGCCAAGAAATTGCTTGTTTCTAGACATGTTCTTTTTTATGAGACTATTTTTCCTGGCACTTTATTACTGGCATCCGTGTCTGTCTCTTCGTTGTCTCCACCTACCGTTTCTCCTGCTCCGGTTTCTGGTGGTTCCTTTTCTTTTCCACCCCATGATTTTTCACTTCATCTCATTCCTCAGTCAGGTTCCTCATCCTTTGTGGCATCCTCTTCTGTTTCTCCTCCTATTCTGAGTAGTGCAGCTGTTGTTGCTGCCTCTCCATCTATGTCTTTACCTCCATCTGTTTCCTCATCTCAATCCCTGGATTTACAGGCAGTCTTGCCTGCTGCTCCTCAGAATATTCATCCTATGCGGACTAGAAGCAAAAGTGGTATTTTCAAGCGACGAGCTTTATTGTGTGCCCCGTCTCAGCAGTCTTCTCTTTCTATGCCTGATGTTGAACCTACTACATATGCCTCTGCTGCTAAGTGTTCCCAGTGGCAGACTGCTATGCAGGAAGAAATAGATGCTCTCCACTCTCAAGGGACTTGGACTCTTGTCCCTTTACCTCCTGATAAAAATTTGGTGGACTACAAATGGGTATATCGCATTAAAAAGAATTCTGATGGTTCAGTGGCTCGTTACAAAGCACGGTTAGTTGCCAAAGGTTTCTCTCAAGAGGCTGGTATTGACTATTCCAAGACGTTTAGCCCTGTGGTTAAGCCAACAACAGTTCGGCTTGTTCTTGCTCTAGCAGCTCATTTTGGTTGGAAACTCAAGCAATTGGATGTCAAGAATGCCTTTTTACATGGCATTCTCCATGAAGAGGTATATATGACTCAACCTAAGGGGTTTATTGATTCTAAGTCTCCTACTCATGTCTGTAAATTGGTTAAATCCTTGTATGGTTTAAAGCAAGCGCCTCGTGCTTGGAATGATCGATTTACTAAATTTCTTCCGTCTCTGGATTTTAAAGTTTCTGCTGCTGATCCTTCTTTGTTTATTCGATCCATGGGTGATTCTTTGGTTCTACTTCTCTTATATGTTGATGACATTATCATTACTGGGAATTCTATGAGCTCTATTAAGGAGGTCATTTCTCAGCTTGCTCAGGAGTTTGATATGAAAGATTTGGGAGATCTTCATTATTTTCTGGGGCTACAGATTCAGTATCAGTCAGGTGGTATCTTTGTTCATCAGTCTAAGTACATTACAAATATTTTGAGTAAAGCACAGATGTTGGATTGCAAGCCTTGTATCATGGGCCCGGATTATATAGTCTCATTTAACTTAAAGATGGGCTGCACCAAACATGGGCTTGGGGTGTTATTTAAGTTAGTCCTATCCAAGCCAATCCAAGGAGGTGTACCAAACAGCCCCTTAGTGTTAATCAAGTCTGTCAATTCATGACTACTCCTTTGGAATCACATTATCTTGCTGTTAAACGCATTCTGCGATATCTTAAGGGCACTATGGACTATGGTCTCCTATTCTCTCCTGGTTCTCTCAATTTGAAGGCTTACACTGACGCTGATTGGGCTGGTGATCCCAATGATCGTCGTTCCACCTCTGGCTTTGTTGTGTTTCTACGCTCCAATCCTATTTCTTGGGCATCTAAGAAACAGCATGCTGTATCTCGTTCCTTTATTGAGGCGAAATATAGGTCGATGGCAACAACTACAGCTGAACTCTCTTGGCTTCAACAGCTTCTTTGCGATGTGCATTTTCCTATGTCCTCTCCTCCTTTACTCTTATGTGACAATCTGTCTGCCATGGCACTTTCCATCAATCCAGTCCTTCACTCTCACGTCAAACATATAGAAGTTGACTGCCATTTTGTCCGAGAAAAGGTTACTGGCGGTCAGCTGCACTTGTAGCATGTTCCTTCTTCCCTTCAGGTTGCGAATATTCTTACCAAAGGCCTCTGCTCTCCTTCCTTTGACTTTCACTGCAGCAATCTCAAGCTTAGGCCACCCTAACTTGATCTTGAGGGGGGATGATAGTGAGAATAGCACATGCCTGTTAGTTAAGAGTTTAGTATAGTGTGCCAAGTGTGAGATTGTTATTGGTTGTTATCCTAATCTAGTGGTTAGGCTGTTATAAAGTAAAGCACTGTACGCTCATTCTCATTAAGGAAAACATACACAGCTCTTTTCTATATTCTCTCTCTTTTCTCTTCTTCTTCTTCAACTGTTATCAGTATTTTTATGGAATTATTGGATATTATATTGATATTTGAAGTTTATGCAATATTTGAAGTTATGGAATATATGATTATGGGATACTTGATTGATTGGTTGTGAAAGCGAGTCTTGTTACTCGACTATGATTATTAGGAAGTGAGTGGACATTGTTTTAAATGAGCATTACTTTTCCAATATGGAATTGCATGCATAAATGGGATTTGATATATGTTTTGACTATGATTTTATTGGAATGTGATATGATTTTTCCAGGGATTATTATTTTTATTATGGTTATTATTAAAATATATGGATTGGGTGATATGGGGTTTGATTATGAAAGTGTTTTATGGATTGTCTTGCATATTTAAATAATTTGGATTATTTTGAATATTGAGACTACGAATATTTTGGGTTGTGAAATTTATAATTTTTGGAGTTTGATATCTATACTATTAATAAATATTTGGGTATATTGGAATATTGATAATTTGGAAAGAAAAAAAAATTGAATTAAGGGAGTGTATATTATTTTGTATTATATATATATATATATGGGTTTGTGAAATGCACCATCATATGTACCTCCCCGGCACTTAGATATTGGAAACAATGGTTACTTTGGAATCTGGGCACCTTTGATTGGGTGTGCCGTAGGCCTTGAGAGGCAGTCTGTGCACCTAGCACTTTCCACAATCACATTAGTGTTGAGGATTCTGCTGTGTGGTCTGGTGAGCCCAGTCCCCCGGTTGGACGGCTCGTTCCCTAGCCACATGGTTATTGAGGATTCTTCCATGTGACCTAGTCAAACAATCCTCGTGTTGGATTATTTTCCCCAGTACATGATGTGCACTATCATATGTACCTCTCCTTGGATACTGATACTTGGAAACAGTGGATATGGATACTTGGATACATGGAAATGGATACTTGGATATGTCGGAACCCGGGCACCCTTGGCGGGGTGTTTCATAGGCCCTTAGCCGGGCAGTCTGCGCGCCTAGGACTTTTCACAGACGCACAAGTATTGAGGATTCTGCTGTGCGGTGAGGATTCTTCCATGTGGTTTAGTCAAACAATCCCCGTGTTGTATTATTTTCCTGTGGTACATGATGATGGTGTGGGGTGTGTGTATATATATATATATGTGTGTGTGTGTGTGTGTGTGTGTGTGTGTGTATTTTATATATGTGGGAAAATCTGTAGATCCGTTTCTGGTTTGGGGTTTCTCGAGCATGTGCATGGTGAATGCTCTGCACAGGTGTAATCATTGTTATGATGTTTGGACGGTGTTGTTTTGCAATATATGCCTTGGATTGGGTATGATTGCGAGAAAGAAATGATTTTTGGAAAAGTAATTTGAGTTATGAATCATGGGTAGAAAGGAATTTACAAAATATTTAGTTATATGCCTTGTGGAAATTGAAGTTGAGAATGAATCTAAATTTAATTGTTGGTTTTACTTGGACAATATCTGTATGTTTTTGAATTGTGATCCATTTTTTTTTTTTTTTTTTTTTTTTTTTTGTCATATGAACTACGTGTGACTTGATCCCTCACAAAGGGGTACGTAGGTAGCCTGTGGTTTCACCTAGGTGCAGCCATGAATTAAATTATTATTTTTGTTGAGTTTGGTTTTGAATATGTCGGTGGGCCTGAAGCCTGATAGAAACTTAGGTGAGGTTAAATGCTTGTTTGTATTCCAGTTTTACTGAACGGATGTAATTAAAATGTGTTTGTGGCTATGATGGGTCTGAAACCTGTTTTGGATTGATGATTAATTTTGGCCTGAGTCTTTAGAACTGCTTACAATTGTACATAAATGGTTTTAATTGCTTGTTTTGGCATCGTTTTCTAAAATAGTGGGGTTAGTACGTTGTTATTGTTTATGTTTAAAACTTTATTTTTGTTCACTCACAATTTTCTGTTTTGCACCCCCCCAGTAGTAGTCGACGCAAATCGAGCAGTCCGGCCTAGCCTCCCTCTTCTCGTGCCTCAGCTTAATTGTAGGACATTTGTTGTTCATTTCTTGAAACTTTTACTTTGGTTGTTCAACTAGAGATTCTTAGACTGCTCTGACATTACCCGTGTAGGGTTGAAGTTAAGGCCCCAGAGGCCTATTTTGTAATCTGTGTGCTGTTGCATTGTGTGTGTGCTGGTAGTTGGTATTCTAATTATGTTGTTTTTAACAGGTGGGAACAATTTGGTAAAGTGCTTTTTTTCAAGGGAGACTCTACCGAAATTTCTGTAGAAGTTGACTTGTTTATCCCTTTAATTTAGGGCTAAATGACGTTTTAGTAAAGTAGGTCCGACATCGAGTAGACGTCGGACGGGAAGCAGGATTCGTCACAGATTCTGATGGGGAATCTAGGGATGGTCCTGTCAAGGAGGGGCAGTGACGCTTTTTCCTCCTGCCCCCTCTATGGAATTTTCCTTTAGAACTCATAGAGAGAGAGAGTGGCTAGGGTTTCAATTGTATACTAGTTAATTTACTGTTAAAAAACTCATAAATATTATTATTTAAACTAATTAAAAATCTCTAGTTATTAATAAAACATAAAATTTCAATATAGAACTAAAAAAACCTAGTTTTAACAACAAAAATAGTTGACTAGTTGGAGAAGACCAGAGAGTGTCTTGCTCTACATCTCTCTCTCCCTCTCTTACTAGCTTTATGGATTACAGAGAGAGAGAGAAGGTACTTTTCTCAAAGTTGCACTGAATATAAACAAAAACGAAATATTGACTAATCAAAGCCGCATTGGGAAAGAGGGACCAATTTAGGGGTGTAACTCGGTGGGGGTCAAAAAGGTAGGAGATTGACGTGGTGGATGGAAGGGGGGGAATCGAGGCGAGGTGGTAACGGCTCATGAGGATTACGCAGTCAAGGAAATCAAGGGGTTGGGACCATCGAGTGAAGATCATTCAGAGAGAGAAAGAGAGAGGAGGGGTGGTGGGTGGTGGGTGGTGGTTAGGTGGTGTGGTGGGTGGTGGCTTCTTGAGAGAAGAAAAGGGCTTAGAGGCTGCTAGGTTTCCCAATATTTTTTTCTTTATTTAAAAATTGTAAGGTTTTTGGTTGAAAGGATTTTTATTTTGTTAAGTATTCATGTGTTTTTATTTGTAAACTAAAATTAGTAAATTTTTTAAAAAAAACAATTACAGTTTTTTATTATTAATTTAAAAAATATTTATGAATATTTTAATGGTAATATAACAGAATAGTCAAGATTGGCTAAGAGAGTAAAACACAATGACCAAATTGGGCCTGATTTCAATTTAGGTCTTCAGAAGTGGGCCCCAATAACACTTTGCATACAACAAAATTGTTATCAAACATGCCTAAGGTGATTTATTTGAAAACTAGATAACTAGTCTACTACACCATGCCCAGGGAAAGAAAGAAAAACAAACAAAAAAACAAAAAGAAGAAGGTTAATTCCAAATGGTGTTGCCAAGAAATATCATGAATTTTACATGATTTTTAAACTTTTTTTTGTTTTGTTCGAAATAGAATTCATCGGTGTATTAGGCCATCTCTAAGGGAGGGCTACACAAATGGCCAATTCCTTAAAATTAGGCCACATGTGGCCCTTTGGCAAGCTTGTGCTAAATAATTGGATGGGCCCAGCTGACGTCACCTAGCCGTTAGCTAACGTCAGTTAGTTTTTAAATTTTTTAATCCAAAAAAATTCTAAAAAAATTCTACTTTTTTTTTTTTGGGTATAAATACCTACCTCATTCTTACATAATTTCTCACAACATCTTCATCATTTTACATATTATTCTTCATCAATTTCATCTTTTTACATAATTTCTCACGTTCTCTTCATTCTTTTACAACTATCCTTCATCTTTTTTCTATTTAAATTAATTTTTAAGTTGTTTTTAAAACAAGACAAAGACTACAAGAAAAAAATCTGATCTGAAATCTATAGGACTAATCACGTTTCTTATAAAATCATTTATTAGAGGACTAAATATAGCCCTCTTCACTTGAAGATGACCTTACATCACAGAAAGATAAAGAGATAATAAATATATAACAAGGACCCCA
>NW_018922157.1:29482-54904 GCF_002207925.1 Prunus avium | reverse complement strand
GTTACTAGTTTTCTAACAAATAATGCAGTTTAGGGTTTCCCAAGCGACATATTGAGTTGTAGTGTAGAACTAGTACTGTATTCATTTCAAGTGAAGCAAGCTATTGTTCGCCCTCTCCCTCTCTCTCTTGAGCTCCTCCACCTCCATCATTTTTCGGTAAGTACGTTTCAGACCTTGATTGTATCTAATTACTTAATTATCTGTAATCATATATATACATATATATAGTTAAGTTGATATAATTAAGAGGGCACTCATAGTCACTCATTGATCGTTCTCTGCAACGTTGTGCAGATCGGAAAGCAACGTTGAAGTCCATATATGGAGCCGTTAACTAATAGGGAGGTACAGTCTGTAACGGAACTACCATCACAGGAAATAGAAGCGCATCATCGAGCACAGGACTTTGAAGAAACAGATGATGATGCTGATAACTTGCGCTTGTACCAGCAGCTGTACAGCTATGCTACTCATGGCAACACAAATAGATTTAACGACACTATTGCAAATGAGCTTCATGATCCCAATGCTCGCGTTCAGCTTCTGTCTCGACGGAGCCCCCAGAATAACACATTTGTTCACATAGCTGTGAGTTCCGGCCATGCCGAACTAGCAGCCGAGATCTTACAACAACACAAGCCCCTTTTGTTAGAGAAAAACTTTTAAGGCGACACTGCGCTCCACATTGCGGCCAAATCCGGGGATATAGATACGACAACAAACACTCTTCTCCGCGAAGCACGAGGAACAACAGATGTTGAAAATAATAGTGATGTATTGATGTTGCTGAGGATGAAAAATAATGAGGAAAACACTGCCCTGCACGAGGCCCTGATTCGAGGTCACCAATCAGTAGCCAAGTGTTTGATAGAGGCCGATCCTGCCGTTTCACTTTACACTAATAAGGAACAAAAGTCCCCTTTGTATTTGGCTGCTGAACAAGGGCTTGTTGAGATAGTGAAGCTAATAAAAGAAAAAGCAGTTGAGAAGAACACAAAAATTCAAGGCAAGTCCCCGTTGTTTGCGGCAATTCTAGGCTGCCGGAAAAAAGGTTCGTACATTGAAATAATAATTCTTTTTTTTAATAGTAAATATGACTTTTCCCCTTCAAATTAATTATGTCTTATCTACAACCCATCATTTTATTTTTCTATAAATAAAACCCAATTGTTATAAGTAAAATCCGATGACTAGATCCAATTCATCAAGTTATTAAAAATAGCATACCTAGTCTATAAGTGAAGAGCACCACTACCAACAGGAGTTGGTCCAAGTGGAAGGGGCTTGGATCCTTTAAACAAGAGGTCCTGGGTTCGATCCCAGGCGCTTGCGAATAGAGCAGACTTTGTTGGGAGAGGTCCCCGCTTTGCGCCCGACAGTACCTCGAGGGTTAGTCCCCGCAATCGCTCGGGGGATACCTTGGTTTTCACCAAAAAAAGAGCACCACCCCCAATATATATTTCCCTTAGTGGTATTACATATATACATATAATTAGAGGATATTAGGTAAAATTTCCCTTTACACGATCTAGAGGAAGTTTGAACTAATTTGGATTGTAACTCATTATTCCATTGCTTAAAATTAGGGACTTAAAAAACTGTCATCAATTAAAGAGTAATTTAATAACATAATTGGTAAATAAATCAAATTACATGGACACATTCTATATGGTATCTAATTTTAAAATTGGATTTTACTTAAAGGTTTTATTTTTGGTGGTCTAGAATGTTTGAATTGTAAGGGCCTATATTAATGTAACTCTTTTTTTGTCATAGCGACCAGTGCGATAGATTTTGATAGATATTACAACCTCTTCATAGAAAAACATTATCATTATAATCATGTTGTTCTAATTTATACTTGACACGTTTACTAACGCCAGAAGTCCTAAAGATAATATCAAACATGGAAGCAAACATTTTGAACTCAAAAGATGAGAAAGGGAGGACTCCACTGCATTGTGCAACATCAATTGGTTATCTAGAAGGGGTTCGGTTCTTAGGCAGACGTCTCATGGATTCTCATCGAAAGGATCATTGTGGCAACTTTCCGATCCATTATGCATCAAGCAAAGGTCATGTCGACATTGTTAAAGAGTTGCTTCGACATTGTCCCGATTCAATGGAATTGAGGAACTCAAGTGACCAAAATATACTCCATGTTGCAGCAAGATGTGGTGAGGACAATCTTGTCAAATATTTTCTCAAGAATGTTGAGTTTCAAATGTTGATAAACCAAAAAGACAACAGAGGAAATACTCCTTTGCACTTGGCAAAGATGTACCGTCATCCCAAGGTTGTGCACCTTTTCACTTTGGATAGAAGGACCAACTTAAAGGTCTTGAATGATAGGGGCATGACAGCTCTTGACATTTCAGAAAGCACTTTGGAAACTAGTGCATCGTATCATGGGGTAAGTTTGTGCTATATCTACTTTTATCATATTACTAATGATGATGATTTTGGCTATCATAACCAAGGGACTTCCTTGTTTTAATTAGGGTGTTAGGTACAAGTCAGCATTTAGTAGTCTAGAAATTGAACAAAGAACTAAAAGGAGGAACAAGTAATTGAGAAATTACTGAAAACACTTGAGGTTGATATAAATAAGCTGGAATGGATGATCTAAATTAATAGAAATTCTAATTCCAAACAATCAAAATATACTGAAAACCCTAAACCCTAAACCCTATTTGGATTCAATTAAAAATAATAGAAATTCAAATTCCAAACAAATCAAAATATAAAAATCTAGTTTTAGTATAAGATACAGTTTATACGAATATTAATACCTCAATATTGACTAAGTATGAAAAATGGACCATGTGAGAACTGACAAGAGGGATCTCAGGAGTTTAGATTAACTTTTGCCAAACAAAGTTTATTTTATTGTCATACATTATTCAATTAATAATGTTTTCTTATTATTTATTATTTAATAATATTGTCGGACCATGTGGCATCACATGAGTGGGTCTACGTGGCATATCAAATTTCACATAAGCAGTTAACAAATTTATTAACGGCAAAAGTGACTCGCCAAACTAAAACCTTAAACCTTGAACCTTAAATAAATAAGAGTGCCGTTAAACAAACCCTAAAACTAACTGAGTACACCCTATTACCAAACTATTTATTGAATTACTAATGTACCCTTATAACCAAACAAGACAGCAAGCTGGATATCAACCAACAAATAATCATACAAGTAGGTTTACTTAATTTAAGGTTGAAGAAGATGAGAAAGTATGGAATATTAAATAAATTGCAGACATTGAGATTTCCGCTGGCCTCTTTATAACACCACCAAAGTCTTCTATGCCCTTACTTTCCTACCAAAGTAAAATTTTTAAATAAATTGTAGACATTGAGATTCATGAGTGTAGAAATTGCAACAAGCAAGAGCTGGAAAAGTATAACACTCATAAAAAGAGAAACCTGGTTTAGGATTGGTATTAGGGTGTCGTGTAATAGAGTGTATTAGGGTGTACCAAGGGTATTTTTGGTAGTTAAATAAGGTGTACTTAGTTAATTTTACATTTTAATTAAAATATTAGGGTGTACTTAGACCATAGGGTGTGCTCAGTTAATTTTAGGGTTCGTTTAGCAGCAATCATAAATAACTAGCCTCTCCGCACTCGCTTCCGCGCCTACGAGATGTTTTTTTTTAATATTTAATTTTATATTTAATATTTAAATTTATTTTAGAATTAAAAAATATAATGGGTAGTTGTGTTCCATAAAAATAGGATTAATTATTTTTTATTTATGAAAAAGTATGAATTTACCATATTATCCTCATTTAATTAATAATTTCAATTCTTAATGTTCGCATTAACTAAGGGCATTTTCTGGTATTTTGAATGTTTCACCATTCTATGCCTTTTGCTTTATATATATAGATAAATGAATATCCCTCAGAGTCTTCCCCAAACCCTAGCACCCCACCATCTCCTCACTGCCACCCACCCCCACCGACCGTCACCCTCGTCCTCCCCACCCTCTTAGGGCCGCCACCCACCCCCTCCTCTTTCTCTCTCTCTCTCTCTCTCTCTCTCTTCGAAA
The DNA here is from genome assembly GCF_002207925.1 of Prunus avium. The sequence goes on along the minus strand of NW_018922157.1, from coordinate 50,839 downwards.
CCAGGTCGGGTTTTGTCGGCCTTAAATTCGACACCCTCATTGACGTCGAGTTCAAACTCCAACTTCATTTCCAACCCCCAATCTCCCATTGTCCACGTGTCCTACGCTCTCTCAGCCCATTTCCTCCGCTATCTCCTCAACTTTCCACCACATTTCCTCGTCTTGCCTCTCATTCAAGCTCTCTTTCCCTCGACGACGACGACCCCATCGTGCAACAAGTCATCCATCTCACATCAACGGGAACCACGTCGGGTTGGATCTGAACTCCATGATGTACTGGCCCATCCTTGTCGAAATCCCTTCTCTCCATCTCGCTTTCTCCTTCTATGACTCCAAATAACCCAATCAACACCACAAGCACCCAGATTTGGTGAGAAGATCTCATCTTTGAATTTTAGGAGTTTGTTGTGATTTGTTTTCTAATTAGGATTTTCATTTGTTTATAGCTTTTGGCTTTTGATACCATTTTGTCGTTTTTGCCGTTGTGTGGCGGATCCGTGTTGTAAGTCTGAGTACATGTGCTTCTAGTTGCTAAATTGGGGATTTAGTCATGGTTTGGGTTGTGCGTGATTCACTCCAGATCAATTCAACATGTTGTTGTGTTTGATTAGTGGAGAAGATTTACCCATATTCGATACATAATTGCTTTGTACTTTTGCTTGTTCATAAATTATATACTATCACTTATTTTTGAAAAAAAAAAAAAAATATATATATATATATATAGGGGCCAAAAAGAAATCCCTTTCTCCTTTTATTTAATTTGAGCAACCACCAAAAAAGAACAGTTTGATTATGATATACCCAGCCTTGGAAATCCAAATTCTATACATATATATACTCTGAATTTAGCACTCAGCCTACCATCCATAAATCAAAGTAATTATGAAATTGTGGGTTGGAGCAGAATCTCTTATATTTACAAGGAAAGTAAAATCTATTTCAAAAATTGGCTATGACCCAAATCAGATAATTGACACACTTAGCAGTCAAGCTTAAGATAACCGTAAGACACAAAAACAAATAACCCATAACCAATTAAAATAAGAGAAAATTATAATAAAACTCATTTCTTGCATTGATTTTATATATAGACACTAAAACCTATAAATTGAAGAAAAAAAATCCAAAAAGGACAAGCTGATGTGTGAAATACCATTATTACCCTTGCATTATGATTTTTAGAAGAAAAAAAACTATGATGTTTTGTAACTTTTAGGTTTTTCAAGGCTTGTATGGTATTTTTGATCCCTTTGAAAAGACAAAAATGAGTTTTTTTTTTCCTAAGGTTTGATTATTTGAGGGCTTTTCTATATTTTGGGCCCTACTTATGGCCTTACATGTGAAAGCCCTTAAAATAAAGTGAGTGAGAAAGAGAAAGAGAGAAAAAAACTATGACGGTAGTGTTGTAACTTTTAGGTTTTTCAAGGCTTGTATGGTATTTTTGATAGACAATATGAGTTTTTTCCTAAGGTTTGATTATTCTAAGGCTTTTCTATATTTTGGGCCTTACTTATGGCCTTAAATGTGAAAGCCCTTAAAATAAAATGAGTGAAAGAGAGAAAGAGAGGAAAAACTATGATGGTATTGTTGTAAACTTTTAGGTTTTTAAAGGCTTGTATGGTATTTTTGATCCCTTCGAAAAGAAAAAATGAGTTTTTTTTTTTTTTTCCTAAGGTTTGATTACTCTAGGGCTTTTCTATATTTTGGGCCCTACTTATGGCCTTACATGTGAAAGCACTCAAAATAAAGTGAGTGAGAGAGAAAGTGAGAAATTTATAAGTTACACAAACTTACCCAAATCCTTGTTGCATTTGTCACTCATTGCTGAATTGACTGCTGAGAAGGCAGAAGTCGCCAAATCCTTGTTGGATTCATCAGTCAATCGACCTCTAAGAAGGAAGAAGTCGTTCTTGACATAACCGGTCAGCTTGTTCTTGAAATTTTTAAGTTACACAAACTTACCCAAATCCTTGAGAAGAACCGCTCAGCTCTTTCTTGACATATACGATTGCCAAATCCTTGAGCTTTTGAGAGCAGAGAGAGAAGAGTGAGATTTCGAATCCTCAACAATGAGGCGTATTCAGCAAACTCAACCACAACAACTGCTCGCCAAATCCTTGCATTCAATATCGCTCAGCTCGTTCTCCCCAAACCCTTGTGATCATTAAGTCTTTAGGGAAAGTGAGATTTCGAGAGCAGAGAGACGAATAATGAGTTTTGATACTTACGAGAGAGAGCGCGAGAGGGTTTAGACTGGTCAAATTTTTTGAGGGAAAGTGTGAATTTTTTTGGGGTGAGTTGAACTGGGTAAAAGGCATCAGTCCTTAAAACTTTTACTTAAAAAAACCTAAAATATATATGGCATCAGTTTAAATATCGACTGATGCTACTTCGTTGGCAAGGATTTCCAAGCATTAGTAGCGATGTCTTTATAAACCTATGGTCTTCCTATTACTTATGGAACTGATGCTTTAGAAACTAACAACATCGGTTTCTTAGTTTACCGATGCCTAAAGTGAATTTTGACATAGTGAAATCTCGTAAATTAACTCATTTAACAATGTTAATACATAGAATTAAGGGAACTCAATATGAAGTTTATTATTGTGGTAGATACTAACCCAATTTCACCTAATCTAGATAAGGTCAATGACTAAAATATAGCATCTAATTTTACAATAATGTAATAAAAAAACCTCAAAATTACACACATTGCTTGTATTTTGTATTTTTATGTCACTTGTATATTGATTTTGTTTAGGCTTTTATAATAGAAAGTGCAATGCAATGTGTATTTTTAAGTTATTTATAAGATCCCATATTGACCAGCGGAGAGGGGGTGATGTGCCTTATATGTACATGCCGGCCTCTATCTAGCACGAGGCCGAGAGCTCACTGGCTTCGAAGTCATGGAAACTCCGAAGTTAAGCGAGTTGGGTGACCCACTAGGAAGTTGCTCGTGAGTTCCTAGAAACAAAACCGTAAGGGCAGAGAGTGGGGTTCAAAGCGGACAATATCGTGCTACGGCGGAGCTGATCCTGTGATGTGACAATTTGGTATTAGAGCCACTCTGCCGTGTGGTGCAAATATGCCGACGAGGACGTCGGGCCCCTAAGGGGGTGGATTGTAAGATCCCACATCGACCAACGGAGAAGGGGTGATGTGCCTTATATGTACATGCCCGCCTCCATCTAGCACGAGGCCTTTTGGGAGCTCACTGGCTTCTAAGTCATGGGAACTCCGAAGTTAAGCAAGTTGGGGCTAGAGCAATCCTAGGATGGGTGACCCACTGGAAAGTTGCTCGTGAGTTCCCATAAACAAAACTGTAAGGGCAGAGAGGGGGGCCTAAAGCGGACAATATCGTGCTACGGCAGAGCCGATCCCGGGATGTGACATTATTAATGGTATACTTAGGCTTTTACAATATAACTACAATGCATTGTGCATTTTTTTTAATCTTCTTCTTTTAAAAAAATCTTTTTTAATTAAATGAAATGAAAATGGTGTCACATGACAACTGGTGGTGGGTGGTGTCACATGCCTATAGCACATGGGCTTACTCATTGACCTTTAACGAAACAAAATTTAAAACTAATTCACCTAGTCCAAAACAAAAATAGGCCATTTACCATATACTAATTATTAAATTTCTTTATCACTATACACTAATTTTTCTTAGAATTAACATTTGAGACTCCAAATTCAAGACAACTACCATGCAATCACTGGAGGATCCATAGAGGCACAAGGAGGTACAACTCCACCTCCACTTGCCAGAAACTTCCTTGGAGATGCTGGAATTTACCCCTTTGCTAGTGCCCACAAATTGTTCGACTAAATGCCTCAAAGAGGTTGTTTTGTTGGCAGTTTGTGTGAGACCCTTAATATTTATCTTAGATTGTTGGAGTCGATCTCACGAGCATGTAGGAGAAAACGGTTCATCAATCAGAGCTCCAGAACTAAAGTTATGAAGTTTAGAATTTTTTAAGAATTGATGTTGCAGAGGAAGTTCGACGAAGAAGAAAGACTCGGATCAATCCAGCGCTTCTCATTTTGATTCCTTTTTTTGATGGTCCAATAGCAAGCCCCACGTGTCAATTTCTATTTGGACCAACTTAAAAAATTCATTAAAAACTCATATGTGCACCGAAAAATTCACCGAAAATTATACCAATCTGACGTAGAACGTTTAGCAGAGGAATTTGAAGCACAGCTTGATAGGCGCAAGGTGAAGATGAATGGGCCATGAGTATTACATGCCATGATTTAAATAGCATTCAATATGTATAATTAATCATGCAAATTACAAGTAGAATAAATAGGCAATGTAAGCGTTGCCTTCGGGATGAATCATGTATTCCAGAATAATCAATATAGTGTGTGAGAATTCTCTCACTTTTCTAGTGGATTCTAGATGAATCTTTAAGGGTGAACGTGAGGATCCCTCTGTGTATCTTCCTGCTGCGTCAATTGGCATCATAGCAGGTTTGCCTTGGCTCGATGGCGAATGACCCGAACAATGATAGGACCCATCCTGGTGGGGAACCAGTTTCCAGGAGAGAGTTTGACGCTCTTGCTGCGAGAGTTGAAGAGATTCGGCAATTGCTTCTCAACATGGGAAACAAAAACAACAACAATAATATACAAAACGATCGAGATAACCGACGTGGTGGTGGCAGAGGCAACCGTGATGGTCATCATCAACGGGAGGCTAGTGAATCGGATTCTGAGGAGGAGATAGAGAACCCACATGCTGCTAATCCAATTAACCGACAACCCATTGAAGATTATCGAATGAAGGCCGACATCGCTTATTTTAATGGCCATCTATCCATTGAAGGATTTTTAGATTGGCTTGTGGAGGTAAAGAGATTCTTTGAGATTATGTCGGTACCGGAGGAGAAGATGATTAAGATAGCGGCTTTTCGCTTGAAGGGTGTTGGAAAAATGGCTCACATTAAGTATGCAAGTGAAGGAGTTTCGAAGCAGATTCGAAGTCTGAAGAATTCGCAGGAAGCGACCGGTCGCAAGGTATCCAAAAGGTATCAGCGACTGGTCGCAATGTATTCGCGACCGGTCGCCCGCAGTGCTGTTTCGTTTTTCCACGCGTTTTTTAGGTTCCTTTCACATGTGTTGGTTCCCTACCTAATCCCTCGGGCCTCTAAGGTGTGTTATGGGTTCTAGGAGGTCTAGCAAGGTGCTGGAAAAGCTGGAGCACCATTGAATGAGGATTGTTGACTTGTTTCAAAGAGTACCTACCTTATAGCTCTAGATAGGGTGGCTGAAGTTGCAGCTATCAATGCCTAGCCTTTGGTCTGCCTAAGTTGTGGTCCATGTTAGGTAACCAAGGGCAGAACGTGGGAGGAAAGAAGGAGTCTCTTTTGAAGTCCAAAGGCTTGTGTATTAAAGGGAAGAGGAAGCAAGACAACAAGTGTGGTTTTACTTCTCAAGGAGTGGACAAGTAGCTGGGAGCTAATGTGTCCAAGAGAGGTTTAACTTACCAAGGGAGGAAGAGAGAGAGGGCAATCAGTTCAAGAGAGAGCTGAGTTGAGTCTTGAGTAGTCTAGACACCAAAGGGGGGAAACACCAAGAGTTGTGAGAGTGTTCACAAGTGTATCAAAGTGTTGAGCAAGGGGTGAGAGAGAAAAGAGAGCTTGGGAGAGAATAGAGTTCTAAGGGGGTTTCTTTGTAAACCAAAGTTGTAACTTATTCTTTCATTAGTGAATTTCTCAAGAGGATCACCAAGAGGATGTAGGCAATTGCTGAACCTCTATAAATTCTTGTGTCACTTTGTGCTTGGTTGATTTCTAAAGTGTGTGAGTGTGTGATTCATCCATTATTGTGTTTGTCACAAAGTCCATCAACAACAAGATCATTAGGGGAGGGTGAGTTGAGTTTGTTCTCAATTTCACAACAAAGGGAAGTGTGGCTGTATGGTGGGATAATTTGCAGAAGTCACGACAGAGGCAGGCCAAACAACCGGTTAGGACATGGCGTAGGATGAAACAGTTGATGATGGACCGTTTCGTTTCAGTAGATTACGAGCAGCATCTCTATCGCCTCTACCATAATTGTACCCAAGGTAGCAGGGCAGTAGAGGATTATACTGACGAGTTCCTATGGTCCATAATTGTACCCAAGGTAGCAGGGCAGTAGAGGATTATACTGACGAGTTCCTATGGTTGGCAAAGAGAAATTCGTTGAATGAGACTCAAGGGCAGACCGTATCAAGATATGTCAATGGATTGACGACGTCAATACAGGATAGAATTGGGTTACAAGTTTTCTGGGATGTCCATGAGGCTCAAAATATGGCTATGAAGGCACAACAGTTAGAGAAAGAATTGAAAGAACGTGAAACAAACAGAAGAAATCGAGCTATGGCAATAACAATAATTACCAGAGGAAGGCAGCAGATTCTTCTGTTCCTAACAAGGAGAAGAAAGAGGTTCAGCCGACCCAAAGGAATAATTATAAAGGGCAGAATTACAGAGGAGAGAGCTGCCAGAACACTGACATAAATCAGAATCGCACTACTACAATTTTCTCTTGTCCTAGCAACCATCTATGGTCAGTAGAAACTCTATTACTAGCGGAATTTCGTCAGTATTGGCTTCCTGACGAGTGCAGTGGCAAAAATGAGGGTTGTCAGTAATTCTCCCGTCAGTACTACTATTACTGACCAACTTTTGCAACTTATTCGTCAGTAAAGGTCTATCTCTGACACAAGTCATAAAGGACTCCAAATTACTACTGACAAAACAAGTTGCCAGTATTAAACAAGCTTTTGTCAAGATTATTGTCAATTTATTTGTGAGCTGATGCGCCATTAAATATGTTTTTCTTTCAAATGCCTTTTGTTTTGTAATATTATCTATACATTTTCTTTCTTTAAAAATTTAATTGATATACTAAAATTGTAATAATAATTATAAGTACACTATTATAAATGGTCAAAGATTGAACCATACAACAACAATCCTTATAAAATATGATATAAAGTCGATTACAATATTCAAACATTACAAAGGTCTGCCTACATCAGTGTTCAAAAACCTTAGTTGCCTAACCTATACAAAACTATGAAATATTCTACCAGTACTACAAAAGACCCATTGCCTTCTTCTGAATCCAAGGAACCTGATAGGGTTTCACCCCAAGTCCTTCACCACGAACTCTATTATTTGTCTCAAGACCCATTGTCTCGACATAAGCCCTTCTTCGTGTCTCTAAATTATCAGCACATTCATCTTCAATTAATCCCTTAAACTTTTCCTGCATTTCAGCTTAACAAAAAATTATATATATTCAGTTTATCTTCTCCATCCAATTGTGGACATCATATAATAAGCAGCCCAATAAACTCTACAATGACATTATGTATTAAAAATTTAGGACAATAGTCTTCTGGATCTCTACATTTCTGTTTTTCATGTACTTGAACAAATAAAAGAACATAAAGAATAATGAACAAGAAACCATAAATAAATATAACTACCTTTAAAAAACTTTCTAGGTGCTTAAACAAATAACAAGTCAACCAAAACAAAATAAGAGAACAACTCAGACATAAATAAAAGCCCAATACTCTCACTACTACGAACAATTTTATTCAACAATAATCAAAGAACAACCATATAATAGATAATGGAAAAACGGCAACAGACCTGGATTTTAAGTTTCCAAAAAACATTCAACAATCTTGCAATAGATAAATACATACCCCACAAATCAGACTCATCAAACAAACAAAAGAAATAGGAACACAAGTCTCACCAGAACAGGGGCCTTCTTTCAAGAAGAAGAACCAAATCACCCACAACTGAAAAGAGCAAAGAAAACCCCCAAATTTAATCTCCCTGTCAATTTGAACCAGCATATACGTAAATCACTACCACACCATACCTCCAACTCCAATAGCTCGAAGGAAGAAAACGATTTCTTCAATGGAAAAAAAAAAAGAGAGGAAGGAAGAAGGGAGAGTGAGTGACACACAGAGAGCAAAACCAAAAAAACAAAAGAAAAAAAGAGAAGAGATGGTTCGTTTGGAATAGAGAGGGTTTTGAGAGTCACTTTTTTGTAACCAAAAAGTTAAAAAAATATATTTAAGTCTAGTAGGGGCAAAGCAACTTGTCAGTGATAAAATTTGGCTTCCCGCTATCTAAAAATTTGGGCGCCTGCTGTTTTCATTTCCTGCCCTTGAAGCTGCTGGCGCTGTGGCTCGCCAGTAAAAGTAGTAATGACCAAAGATTTCGTCAGTATAATTTAGTCATGACAAATCACTTTACTTAGTCAGTAATGGGTTCTAATACTGGCTGAAATGCTCCTTCGCCAGTATTAGGTGTCAGTATAAGCTAAAATTGTAGTAGTGTCGAAATCAAAGACCAAACCTTGATCCATACGCCAGAGCAACTGGTGATGTCTGTTATAGGTGTTTTCAGCCTGGCCACCGGTCCAATAACTGTCCGAAGCGGAAGCAAGCGAACCTTGTAGAAGGGATCGAAGAAGCTGATGATCACAGTGGAGATTATGATGATGATTATGATGGGGCTGAGTTTGCATATGAAGATAATAATGAGGTTGTGAATTTGATGATGAGTCGTACTGCTACTAAAGAAGACGAAGTGCTCAGCATGGTGCTACAATGAGCTCTCCTTTTGCCTAAGCAAGAAGGGCAGAGAAATAATATATTTCGCTCCTTGTGTCCTGTTGACAACAAGGTGTGTATGTTGATTGTAGACGGTGGTGGCTTTGTGAATTTTGTGTCGCAAAAGCTGGTTGATTATTTAAAACTTCCAACAGAGAAGCGTACGGATCCTCATATGTTAGGTTGGGTGAAGAAAGGACAGTCGGTGAAAGTGACAGAAGTATGCAAGATTCCTCTTTCTATCGGTAAGCATTACAAACATGAGATTTGGTACGATGTAATTGACATGGCCAGCCATGTATTACTAGGAAGGCCTTGGCAGTTTGATGTTGATGCTACCCACAAAGGGCGTGATAATGTATTTATCTTTGAGTGGGGCTCTCGTAAAATTGCTCTTGCTCCTGTTGATCAATATGGAAAATTAGAAAAACCTCAAGCTAGGAGTTCAAATTTTCTAGCTATCTCCAGGAATAGCCACGAGTTTGAAGACATTATTAAAGAAGTTGGATTCATGTATCCAGTTGTACTTAAGGGGCTCACGGTGACAGATGCTGTTATAAGTCACATTCCTAAAGAAGTGCAGGAAATTTTTAGAAAGTTTGAAGATTTGGTTTTTGAAGATTTACCAGAACAACTTCCTCCTATGCGAGATATTCAACATCAGATTGATTTAGTCCTTGGAGCAAGCCTTCCTAATCTACCCCATTATCGGATGAGTCCGAAAGAAAACGTGATCTTGAAGGAGAAGATCGAAGAACTGCTAAAAAAAGGATTTATTCGTGAGAGTATGAGTCCTTGTGCAGTTCCAGTCTTGCTAGTGCCAAAAAAGGATAACACTTGGCGTATGTGTGTTGACAGTAGAGCCATTAATAAAATCACCATCAAGTATAGATTTCCAATTCCGCGGTTGGAGGATATGTTGGATGTTCTTGAGGGTTCTAAGGTGTTTTCGAAAATTGATTTGTGCAGTGGCTATCATCATATTCGAATTAAACTAGGGGATGAATGGAAGACGGCATATAAGAGTAAGGATGGTCTGTATGAATGGCTGGTAATGCCATTCGGATTATCAAATGCACCAAGTACTTTCATGAGACTTATGAACTAGGTTTTGCGTCCTTTTACTGGGTCATTTGTTGTTGTGTATTTTGATGATATTCTGATTTACAGTAAAACCAAAGAAGAACATTTAGTGCACTTGAGACAAGTTCTGGATGTTTTGAAAGAGAATAAACTTTATATTAATTTGAAGAAGTGCCATTCTTTACAAATAAGCAGCTATTTTTGGGGTATATTGTTAGTGAAGATGGAATTCATGTGGATCAAGACAAAGTACGTGCAATCCGAGAATGGCCTACTCCGAAGACTGTAAGTGAGTTATGTAGTTTCCATGGCCTTGCTACTTTTTACAGGCATTTTGTACGAAACTTTAGTACCATTACAGCCCCTATGACTGAGTGTCTCAAGCAAGGAAAGTTTCAGTGGGGTGAAGCACAAGACAAAAGCTTTGCATTGATTAAAGAAAAGCTTAGCACTGCACCGGTTTTAGCCCTGGCCTTGCTACTTTTTACAGGCATTTTGTACGAAACTTTAGTACCATTACAGCCCCTATGACTGAGTGTCTCAAGCAAGGAAAGTTTCAGTGGGGTGAAGCACAAGACAAAAGCTTTGCATTGATTAAAGAAAAGCTTAGCACTGCACCGGTTTTAGCCCTTCCCAACTTTGAGAAGATATTCGAGGTCGAATGTGATGCAAGCGGATTGGGTGTGGGAGCTGTGTTGTCTCAAGAAAAAAGACCAGCGGCATTCTTCAGTGAAAAATTGAGTGAAGCCCGTAAAAAATGGAGTTCTTATGATCAGGAATTTTATGCGGTTGTGCGTGCTTTGAAGCAATGGGAGCATTATCTAGTGCAACGAGAATTCGTTCTTTATACTGATCATGAAGCTTTGAAGTTCATCAACAACTAGAAGAGTGTGAGTAAAATGCATGTAAGATGGGCCACTTTCCTTCAAAAATTTCCTTTTGTGATTAAGCATAAATCTGGATCTCTCAATCATGTTGCTTTTGAGTTGGAGAGCAAACTTGTTGATTACTGTAGCACAAGAGATTGTGGGGTTTGAGTTTCTAAAGGAGTTATATGAAGCTGATTTTGATTTCAAAGAAGTTTGGGCGAAGTGTGATCAGAATCAACCTGTTTCAGATTACCACATTAGAGATGGGTATTTGTTTAAAGGTAACAGGTTGTGCATTCCTAGCTCATCCTTACGAGAGAAGCTTATTCGAGATATTCATGGGGGTGGTTTGAGTGGACACCTTGGCAGAGACAAAACCATCGCAGGAATTGAGGAACGTTATTTTTGGCCTCAGTTGAAGAAGGATGTTGGCAAAATTGTGAGAAGGTGTTATGTATGTCAGGTGTCAAAGGGTCAAGCACAAAATATTGGTTTTTATATGCCTTTACCGATTCCTAACGACATTTGGCAAGACTTGTCTATGGACTTTGTGTTGGGACTTCCTCGAACCCAAAGTGGGGTCGATTCTGTGTTTGTTGTGGTTGACAGGTCCTCTATGATGGCACACTTTATAGCTTCTAGAAAGACTTCAGACACTACTCACATAGCCAAACTATTTTTCAGAGAGGTTGTGCATTTGCATGGTGTACTCAAAACTATTACATCTGATCGTGACACCAAATTTTTGAGTCACTTCTGGATTACCCTATGGAAGCTCTTTGGTACTACCTTGAAACGTAGCAGTACAGCGCATCCACAAACCGATGGCCAGACGGAGGTGACTAATAGAATGCTTGGCAACATGGTTCGAAGTGTTTGTGCTGATAAGTCAAAGAAGTGGGACAATGCCTTGCCTCAAGTAGTGTTTGCTTACAACAACGCAGTTCATAGTGCCACAGGAAAGTCTCCTTTCTCTTTGGTCTATACTTCAGTTCCTAACCATGTCGTTGACTTGGTAAAACTTCCCAAAGCTCATTGAGTTAGCATAGGCCACTACTACATTTTACATTTTGTGCGACGAAGAAAATTTGGTCGCGCAAAGTACATTTGAGTCGCACAAATAGTCGTGCGACAGAAGTTTCGTCACGCAAAATTTGTCACGCAAAGATCGTCAAGAATGACGTTGCGCGACAAACTTATTGAATTGGTCGCGCAAAATGGAGCGACGGTTAACCTTCGTTGCACCAAAAGTCTTGGGACGGCAAGATTTTCGTCGCGCAAATATTTCAGCAACGAAAGTACAGTTGTTGCAAGAACACGGCGCGAGGATTTATCTTCGTCGTGCATACATGCAGGGACAAGAGAATATTCGTGGCGCAAATATTTGCGCGACGAAATCTATTTGTCGCAGATTCTTTAGCGAGACGAAAACGTTGGTCGCGCAAACATAGAATAAATTGTTTAAAATTTGTTTTTACGGGTAACAAAATTGTAAATTTGGTTTTTAATTTGATTTGAATTTAATTTTTTTGGTAACAAAAATAAATTTGGTTTTTTTTAAATTAATAAAATGAAATTGCAATAAAAAAATGTAATGAAGAGAAATTTTTTTGTTATAACAGAATATATTTAGTACAATAGAAATATTTAAAATGTAATTAAGAAAGTTAAAATCTAATCAAACAACCCTCCAAAATCTACATTGTCGTCTGGCAAATGCTGCGTGGAGGTCTGGACATTGTCGACAAGGGGAGAGGTGTGGTGGCCATGCTCGGGTTGGCGGGGCTCGGAGGTCGACGAGGGAAGAAAAGGCGGTATTGGAATGCCAGACTGAGCGGGGGACTGTAGAAGATGTGACAAATGACCTTTGAGCTTTGCCACCTCTGCTGTCAAAGTAGTCACCTGACTGTTTGACTGCGATGATTCACGAGGTTTAGGTGCCCGCTGTCAGGCATTCCCCATCCCTCGATAATATGTCCCTGGGCGCCTCCCGAGAGTTTGATCCAAGGTTTCAGTCAGGATTTGAAACCCCGCATCCTGTGGAGGAGCCACGGACTCGAGCGGCGTATCGGGAGGAAGCTAGGAGGTGGACTCCTGAAGAACGAACTGGCTCTTCTCAATCATCGTCGTCTCTTGAACATAACATAAAATATTAATTAAAACATTCATATAATAACCATGAAACTTGAATGCGTAAGATAATAATTAAAATTAAAGACTGCTTACATGAAGGGACTCGGCCAACTCATTCCCAGGTCGAACATAAACGTCTCCAAAGACGTCAATCTCAGGGAATTTGGACCCCCCCTGAATTGAACAAGAGAAGAAAAATGTTAGTACGAAAAAAACAAATTAATATTAATGACATATTAAAAATTAAATAAAAATGACTTTATTATTACCCGGCGCCGCGCCTCCATCCTATAGGAGATGGCCCTGGAACCTGAATGGTGGAGAAGAGTCTTCCTCTCCCTATTGCCCTTATTTGCTTTGGCCTTCTTCTGTTATACAAAACGTATTAGTTGAAATTCAAATGAAATATAAAAAATTAAATACACATTAGTAAGAAACGTGTAATAAGTTTCAACTTAATATTAAAAAATACCACATAATCGGCCTCTTGAAAATGACCGCAGAGCCACTGCCAACTATCCTCCTGGCCCTCAAGCTCCTTCGGGCAACCCTCCTAAAGAGCGACCTACGGATCATCATATGCCTGAAAATGGTGGTGCAGGTCGCTCTTTCACTGCTTGTACCTCTCAGCAAAGAGTCTGTTGAAGTACGCCAACAACTCGTCGCCGACGTTCTCTAAATTGTAGTTTGTCTGCAATAAATTCATTACATACATTAAGTATTAGAAATAAAATTTGAAGGGAAAACAATTAAAAGGTATAGAATACATACCGACAGCTGTCCGCACACCTCCATCCGCACCTCGTCAGGCATGACCTTCGCCGTCTTCAACTGGAGACAAGGTCCTCAGGTGTTCTTCTTGGTTGCAAAGAAATATAAAATTAACGTTAAATAACAAAATCCTACTAAATTCTTGGTCCGAAACAACTGGAGTTGAAGGAAATCTTTACTTGGTTGTGACCCCAATGCACCAGCAGCAGATGTCGAAGTGGTGTCGGTCATGCTGGGGGGGCGGTGATGCCGCCTGGCACTAATAGGTTGCACCACTGATGACTCTGATGACACCGGCGCATGGGAGACCCCAGGACAAACCTGCATGGCGTCGACCTGTGGTGGAGCAGTGGCAGCTATGGTCGCAGCCGGGGGAGGCGTACTCTGTGCAGTCATCATCGCCTTACGACTTCTAATAAGGTTTGACATCTGCACAATTGAACAAGCATCCAAAGTTAAAAACAAAGTTACTCTAATATGTGGTCTAAAACCATTTAAACAATGAAATTAACAATGTTAATACGAATTTACAATAATACTTTTACTCTAACGACAAAAAAAACTTACCCAACGCATGTAGCAGAGGCAGGAAATGAAATTCAATCTCTTTGGTTGAAATTTGCAGGCTGAGAAGAAGGAGAGAGAGAGGGGCAGAAGCATAGGCAAAACTGTTTTTTCAGTTTGCCTCTGCAATGGCTGAAACTGCATCTGTTAAAGACGACGCATTTTGCGCGACGAATAGGCCTCTTCCGTCGCGCAAAGCAAAAAATAATTTAGTCGTGCAAAATGCCTCTTCCGTCACACAAAATCCAATTTAAGGATGCGCAAAGACGTGATGCACGTCTTTGTGCGACGACGAGATTATATCCGTACCGCAAAGTTTAGTCGCGCAAATGCACTGTGTCGTAGCTCAAAACCCAACTTTGACATTTGACACACATGTAGCGCCGACATCCACCTTACGCAACTAACAGGCCCGTCATCGCGCAAAAATTTGGCGCTAAAAAAGCTGAACCACTTTTTGTTTTCCCGCGGTTTTTTTAGCGTGACAGGAACGTTTTTGGTCACGCTGAATATATTTGCGCAACGAATATAGCATCGAGCAAATTTTGCCCCCAAATGTAACTTTCCCGGGGTTTTTTTCCCTATGTTTGCACGACGGTGGAATGATTTGTCGCGCAAAGTATACTAGAGCGACAAATGTTGTAGTCGCGAACGTTAAAAAATATAAAATTAGTAGTGGCAGCTCAACATATGGCTAAAAACGTTATGGAGGTTAAAGAAGAAGTGCAAGCTAAGTTGGAAAAAACCAATGCTAGGTACAAAGCTGCTGCAGACAAGCATATGCATGCCAAAGTTTTCGATGAGGGGGATTATCTGATGGTGTATCTCAGAAAGGAGCGGTTCCTTGTTGGAACCTACAGCAAGCTGAAGCCGCGCAAGTATGGACCATATAAGATTTTGAAGATGATCAATGATAATGCTTATGTTATTGACCTGCCAGCATCTATGGGAATTTCAAGCACCTTTAATGTTACAGATTTGTATGAGTACCATGAAGATGAAGCCCTCTATTCTGAAGATAACTCAGGGGCGAGTTCTTCCGAAGTGGAGAAGACTGACGTAGAATGTTTAGTAGAGGAATTTGAAGCACAACTTGATAGGCGCAAGGTGAAGACGAATGGGCCATGAGTATTACATGCCATGATTTAAATAGCATTCAATATGTATAATTAATCATGCAAATTACAAGTAGAATAAATAGGCAATGTAAGCGTTGCCTTAGGGATGAATTGTATTCCAGAATAATCAATATAGTCTGTGAGAATTCTCTCACTTTTCTGGTGGATTCCAAATGAATCTTTAAGGGTGAACGTGAGGATCCCTCTGTGTATCTTCCTGCTACGTCACAATCGAACTTGTAATCACGTGTACTTTTATCTCGTGACCTCCAAACTACATGTGCTTTTAGTTAGATTAATTGGTATTGATCGACTTTCGTGAGATTAATTATGTAATTGACATGGATTTTGCTCATATATATTTGATATGAATTTTGGTAAACTAATTGTATCCATTGACATAGATTTTGTTCATATTAATTGATATACCATATAAACTATAATCAATAAGTAATAGACGTAAAACTCTTATTTGTTTTAATTTTGAATGACATTAGTATTGTTTAAAGGCTTTTTATCACAAATGGTCCTTGACGTTTACGAAATTATCACGAATGGTCCTTGAGGTTAAAAAAATATTTATTTATTTATTTAATCCACATGTCACGATGTGATTGTACATGTGGGCTCCACTTATCTTCCACATCATACACTTAATAGAATTATTGACAGCAAGGACCATTCGTGATAAAAAGTCCAAACGTTAAGGACTATTAGTGTCACAAAAAAACCTCAAGGACCATTCGTGATAATTTCATAAACGTCAAGGACCATTTGTGATAAAAAGCCTTGTTTAAATTCTAAGGGCATTTGCTTGTCTAAATTATTTTTTGAATTTTTAGGGTTCTAAATATTGCACCTCCCCTGAAAAATTCATGGATCCACCATTGCACGCGATTCTTATATGCCTTGGTTTCAAGCAGCAAAGTTTTCAATATATTAATGATACGAGTTGCGCAGATGATACCTTCTGTAAAAGAAGAACCAAATGGCGTGATCCAGTTATATTCCTCAGAGGAAAATCCAAGAGACTCCAGCAGCCTACCTGAACTTGATCAAATTTTGGTTGAGCCAGGCCCAGGTATGGAAACAAAAAGAACCGCTGCTGGTCAGATTCAGAACAAAGCAGTAGCGATAGCTTGGTGGCTGATAAATAGACTGGTAAATTGCTTGGAATACCCAAGAACTTGGTTGGAAGAGACACGTGGCATGCTGATGATTGTGGCGACCATGATATCAACTACAACTTTCGAAGCTGCAGTTAACCCACCAGGTGGTGTTTGGCAAGACAATAATACAAATAGTAGCGCTGGAGGTACTACTTATTGCACCCAAAATAACATATGCTTTGCTGGAACTTCAGTGGCAGGCAGCGCCTTCCCAAAAGACTTCCTCAGGTTCGTAACATTCAATACCGTCTCGTTTATTGCTTCTCTCAGTGTCACCCTTTTGCTTGTTGGCGGATTTCCCCTCCGGAATCGCGTAATTATGTGGCTTTTATCAATGGCCATGTGTCTCACTCTCACTTCTATGGCAGTCACCTATACACTGGCTGTCCTGTTAGTGGTTCCTAATAGGGACATTTTCTTTTCATATCAAGGTATATCCTGTAAAGCCTTTTTGGGGGTTTGGATTGCGTTGCTTCTAACCATCGCTTCAATCCACACCATTCGCCTTATCATTTGGTTGTCAAGGAAGTTGTGGGGCAGGTTCAAGCATAAGATCCCAAAAAGCCTCAGGAACGTGGTTGATAGTTTGGTTGATAGTTCGAGAGCACGTCACCATAACAACAAATTCTAAGGAGAGTATACGCCTGTCGTTTCTTTGTGTGTTGGAGGAACTACACCGGATTGCTAAAGTAAACCATCTATTTGACGATGGAGAATGTGTTTAAGGAGAACCAGCAGATTGAGTTTGGCTAGTGAGCTGTGTTTGCCTTAATTTGTTTCTGTTAGATTTTGTTAAGAGTGAGTCAGAATGATCAGTTTGTTTATTAAAGCTTGGTGAAAATTGTTTCAAACTATCGATAACTGATAGAAGATATATAAAATTCTTCATAGGCTTTACAAGATGCATAACTGATGCAAAGTATGCATTAATAATTCTAGTGTTTGGCTAATAGTAAAGAGAAACGTTAAGCTAACGTGTGGTTAGTTAGTGACCTGTCAAGGCCACGTGTATTAGTTATGTTCACTACTACAGAAATTGAAATAGACGACGGGAATCCACCGTCGTCTAGCATGTTTTAAAACCGACGTGAAATCGACCGCCATCTTTTAATACATAAAATAACAACGGAAAATAACCGACGTCGTTAGTATATTACACGTCACAAAATAAATAAAACCGACGTGTAATTCATAAATAAATAGCTTAAAAAGACAACTTCGACTGTATTAGATGACGGTTTTAGTAAAAGACAGACGTTTAAATAATGTTAAATGTCAAGAACAACTACAAAGCGGACGTAAAAATGATTATCAACGTCTCTATTTGAAACCAAACCGACGTGTAAAACATAGAAACCGTCATGGTTAACATATACTACGGAAAATAACCGACGTCGTTAATATATTACACGTCATAAAGAAAAAAAATCGGATGTCTAATTCCTTAATAAATAGCTTAAAAAGACAACTTCGACTATATTAGATGATGGTTATAGTAAAACACAGACGTTTAAATAATGTTAAATGTCAAGAACAACTACAAAGCGGACGTAAAAATTATCAACGTCTCGAATTGAAAGAAAACCGACGTGTAAAACGTAGAAACCGTCGTGATTAACATATACTACGTTCAGTAAATAAAAACACTGACGTCTAAAACATATAACATGGTAAATTAGATGTCACTTTTGTCAAAAAAAGGGACGTTTGAAAGCTTTAACATGGCACATATTTACATGGACCGACGTAAAAAACGAAATAACCACGACCCTTTAGGTCACCACAGACGTTGAAAATGGTTTTGATGGCTTGAACAGAGAAATAAACGACGTGTATTTAATATTACACGTCGGTTAATTAAAATATCTGTCATGTTTAACCCATTTACTATGGCCTAGGAGTCACATTTTGGGACGTGGTTAATTATTTACAACATCGGTTTGTATAGGCTTTGACATGGTTTGCATTTTAAAAGTCTCTTTTGTGAGCCACTTAGACGTGTATAATCTCTGAGACGTCATTGCTTTTAGCCTAACCGTCGTTAAGAAGTAAGGAAACACCTTGAATTATGGATTTGACGTCGGTTATTGTAAAAAATGAAGGTCGTGGTTAGATCTTTACTTTGTCCCAAGAATCCAATTATTCGACGTTGTTATATAACTTACTACATCGGTTATTTGTTTATTCCATGACGTGGCTAGTCTTTGTTAAGTCTCTTTTATAACCTTTTTTGACGTGTGTATTCTCCGAGACGTCAATTGTTTTATTATAACTGACGTGCAACATTGTTTTTACGACAGTAATCATCAATTGATGGTATCCTTAAATTCGTCAGTTTGAGCTCTCTTCCGTCGTGTAATTCTTTATTATACGTCGTTGATTATTTTCTTTACCGTCGTTGTTGTTAATATTTTTTATTTCATTTTTGCGCTGGCATTCCACGTCGTTTTTGAAAACCCGACGTTGGTTATATTTTAGACGTCTCTTTTTGCAATTTTTGTAACTTGACCGTTATATTTTCAGCTTTAACCCATTATTTTTAATTGTTGATTTGTCGTGCCCAAAGCCTGCAGAATGAAAATGTGATCGGAATTTAAATGATATACATTAATTAATGTCATACAATTAACTGCATAACTAATGTCATACATTGCAACAATCAATCAATCCATATATCTTCACACCCATCTCTAATATTCTCACTCCCAAACTCACCCACTAGGTCATCAAATGTGTCAACATTTGGTATCCCTCTAGTAAATGGCTCACACTCAATTCTAATATCACCTAGCACATCATCACCAATAACATCATTATATTCTCTATTAGGCATTGATAACACTACCGACCAACCACGATGCATTGGGTAGTCAACATAAAATACTTGTTTGACTTGAGAAGCCATAACAAATTGGTCATTCCTATGTCCAATTTTACTCAGATCTACAAGGGTAAATCCGAGTTCGTCGACTACAAGGCCCGAAGTGTTATCTATCCAATCACACCTTAAGACTGGGATTCTAAACTTTTGGTAGTCAAGGTCCCAAATTTCTTGAATAACCCCATAAAAACCCATATTGGAGACAATAGGGTTTTTATCCTTGGCACTAGAAACTTGCATAGTATGTGCAAGTAAATAAACTCCACTATTTTGGACAGTTTGCACATCATCTTGTACCTTGGTGTTAAATTTGACACCATTAATAAGATAGCTCCTATATGATGGCACTGTCATGCTTGGACCAGCTGCTAACGACCTCAAAATTTCTAATATGCCATTATTGTCTTCCCCATTAAGTTCACTTTGAACCTGCAAATTAAACATATATCTTAATTCAATCTAACATATAAAGCAGACAAAAAGTTCAATATGTCATTCAATAACATATATACCTTAAAGCGTAGCCATTGAATGAAAGTGCTATTGTGCTTATCTTGTAGCCACTTCGTTCACTTTCTAAATTTTGGATAAGTGGTCTTGATGTGGATCATATGTTCCCTACAATTGGCACGAAAAAATCACGCATTACGGTCCCTTGTATATAAGATAAACATAAGGAGTAATAATATTTAAAATGGCTACATATGAAAAATTAAACTCATACGTACTCGATATAAGGTAGGACTCCCTCCGTATTCTCCAAGACATATAGATGTGCCTGGTTCAACAAGTCCAGATCAACTAAGCTCACTGTGCAACCTGATAATGGCTTTGAAACTACCATCTTCTGGATTGAAGGCACTCCAACTGTAGTAACATCAGATAAATGCTCGGTACAAAACTCTACAGCTTCTTCAGCTATATACCGCTCAGCAATGCAACCTTCGGGACGAGTACGATTCTGAACATACCCCTTTAGCACTTTCATATATCTTTCAAACGGATACATCCATCTAAAATATACTGGCCCACATAGACGAACTTCTCTGACAAGATGTACTACTAGATGAACCATGATATCAAAGAATGAAGGGGGAAAGTACTTCTCAAGCAAACACCAAGTAACTACTACATCTTCTTCCAACTTATCTAGCTTGGAAACATCTACCGTCTTTGCACATATAGCATTGAAGAAGAAGCACAATCGAGTAATTGCATACCTTGCAAGCTTCTCCAAAACAGAACGAATTGCCACAGAGAGCAATTGTTGCATCAAGGTATGACAATCATGCGATTTATGGCCAAGAAGTCTTGAATCTTTTAAAGATACAAGATTTTTTATATTTGAAGAATAACTTTCAGGGACCTTCATACCACAGAAAGAATTGCAAACTGCTCTCTTCTCTGCTCTTGACAAATTCCAAGGCCCTGGAGGCAAGCGAGTAAGTCTCTCTCCATACTCGGGTTGCAAATCAGTTTTGACCCCCATGTTCAATAAGTCTAACCGAGCAGCAATCCCATCTTTATGTTTTCCAGGGATCTCTAGCAATGTACCAATGATACTATCGCATACATTCTTCTCAATGTGCATAACATCTAGGGCATGCCTCACAGGGAGTTATTTCCAATACTCGAGATCAAAGAATTTTGATTTCTTCTTCCAACAAACTTTGTCGCCATCATTCTCACCAACACTTCCCCCATTTTTCGAGCCCCATATATAATTAATATCTTCAACCATATGCAGCACTTCTTCTCCGGTTAATGGCTTGGGAGGCATGCCATATTCAGGTTTCCCATTAAAAGCTGCACGTTGCCTCCTATATGAATGATTGATTGGTAACCACTTTCTATGCCCAATGTAACAAATTTTGTGGCCATTTTTTAACCTGTGACTAGGTGTATCATCACCACATATTGAACAAACTTTATATCCTTTAACGACACAACTAGATAAGTTCCCATAGGCAGGAAAATCATTAATTGTCCACAGTAATACACCTCTGAGTGTAAAGTATTCTCCTATGTGGGCATCATACACTCCTCTAATCCCATCCCACAGAGATTTTAAATCATCAATCAAAGGCTCTAAGTAGACGTCTATATCATTTCCGGGTTG